>WOGP01004378.1:0-14069 GCA_015342065.1 Leptinotarsa undecemlineata | reverse complement strand
GTTGCAATGGAAAAAATTAACAGCGATCTACAAAAGTTACTTGATCTATCTATAGCCCATAACTTGAAATCGAAATCTAAAAAATTTCAGCCTACACTTTTTGGCCCGAAACACAAAAGGTGGAAAATTGAAGGAAGAATTGCAATCAAACTTGGACAAGACTTACTAGAACTAATTACAGAAAGCAAGAACTTGGGTTAGTGGCTAGAAGCTTATGTTAGAATTAACAAACATACACACAGTATTTTACGTCAACTTTGTCAAAGTTGAGTTGAGTATCAAAATTGAAAATGAAACTTGGCGAAACCATCATGTTGTCTAGATTATCATATTGCGATATAATTTACGGGCCTGCTTTGATACAATTCTATCAATGTATAAGGTAATTATTTTTATATTTCTAAATAATACATGCTAGTCTCTAGGTTGAGTAGTAAAACAGCCTCGGCTGGACTTCACCCTTTCATTGATTTTTGTATCTACTTCTTCTTTACAATTATTATTATTATACTCATTATATACGACTGCTAGATAATATAGTTATGAAAAATTAATTTCCTAACAAGAATTCGTAATACAAAAATACAAATCAATAACGAAATAAAATGTTTCTAAAGTAAGTAGTTGTAGGAAAAACCCTACAATCAAAAGTTGATTCGAAAGACTACTGATTTATGTGATTAATGTCGAAATTTTCATTCAAAAACTCATGAACTGTGAAAAACTTCTTTAGATGTTTGTTCAATAAATTTTTACTGATTTCACTAAATTCCTTTTTTCAGATTTTTTATTGTAGCATGTGAAATTTTATTGTAGCACATATTTTGTAGTATTGTAGCAAAAACTGTTAACTTTCAGGAAAGTTAATTTTTGAACCAGTTCGCAAAAAGACTCTCTGAAATCAGTGGGCCTAGAGTTTTAACTTTTGAAGTCCAGGCTGCTGAAATAATTTTTTTATTATACCCAATACAATACCAAATTCAGTTATGGTCTTCAAACATTCGTATTTCAAAAGAAAACGTCTTTGCATGAAGGAAAACATCCAATGCAATATAATATATAATATCGGGAAGGAAGGGTTTGATACTAGGCCAAGAATAAGACAATTAAATTGCGTTTCGAAGGCAATTACGATCCTTTTAAAAAATAATGAAACGGTCTATTATTTCCACCAGTCGATAACTGAAAGATACATAGGTTATACATAATTTGCAATATCTGTTAATGGTACCCATGTGACCCAGAACTTCAAGGATGATGATTAGTAATTACAGTGACAGTTGAAAATTTAGAAATTAGTAAGAATTTATAATTACGTTGAACATCAGCATCGAATAACCTTTGGCTAAGTAGAATTTCGGAAATAGAGCAGCAAAAATAAACTTCTTGATTCAACTAAAGTTATTTATTTTTGAATCTGTCTATTATACATGGTGTAACTGAGTACGTGTAAAACATTCAAGGTAAGGAGCTGATTCCTCATCGAAAAAAAGATAGGATCTTTCATATAAATGAATTTCATTGGAGAATCCTTTGTTAAGATACAGCGCCTCTTAAAGGGGGTACATAAAATTTGTATAACAATTTTTTTCACAAGCACTGAAATAGTTAACCTGACGTTTTGTACTACCAAAAAGACACTTAGCCAGTAATTTATTTGGTAAATTGATAGATGTAGCCGTTACTATGTGGCAGGAGATCATAATGAAAAGAGAAATGAAAATTTCTATGTTTTATACCACTTTTAATTGTAACTAACGTTACTGCAGTTTCGTCCTATATAGACATTTTCAAACTTACTTACACAATAAACATTATTGAGTACCTGGGTTCTCAATTGATAGAAAAAAAAATGTCAGCAAAATTTCTGGGATTACAAATTGATAAAAATTTGGATTTTGAAGGTCAGATAAATAAACTATGTAAAAAAATTCATCAGGATGCTTTGCAGTCAGAGTATCAGTAAATAAATTGGGCACTAATATGGCAAAAACTGTGTACTTTGGTCTCATTGGTTCCCATCTGAGATACCGTATGTGTTTTTGGGGAACGTGTTGCCAATACATGTTTGATAAGGTATTTGTACTACAAAAAAGAGGAATTAGAAATATGTGTAGAGTTGGGTTCAGGGATTCCTGTCGACCATTATTCAGAAGGCATAAAATCTTGACCTTGCGGTCCACACTTATATTGGAAATGGCATGTCTGATACAAAAAAAAATATATGACGGAAATTTTCGCTGCACCACGACGAAATACCAGAAATAATCTCGATATAGGTTCATCGATTCCATCAAAAACTGAGAGGTCTTTTATATATAATGGAAAAAAAATGTTTAAACATTTGCCAATTGAAATGAAAGGCATAACATGTACCACTAAATTTAGAAATTCTGTAGAAAAGCCTCTGATTTCAAAGGCTTTTTATTCTTTAGAAGAATTCTATTCAAACAGATATTCAAATTATATAAACAATTTATTTTATTTATTGTGTTTCAGTACCTACTGGTATTCAAACTATGTGACTTTTTTTACTTTTTGTTTAATGTTTACATTTATCATTGGACTATATAGTTGAAAATGTTTACGGAGTTGATACCTAGTGTTATTTTCTATGCATTCACTCTTATATTTTCATGCTTTACAGTTTTTATATTCTCATGCTTACATTTATGTGTTGCATGAGAATATTCATTATTATTATCATTTATTTCAATATGTAGCATATATATTATAACCTTCTGATTACTTTTTCACCCAAAATGCTGAAATCACCAAATGTTCATTTTATCTTCGACAATATCTTTTAAGTTGTGTATCTTATATTTTTTAGAATAGTAACACTTTGACAATGATATTCCATCCTCGACAATAAAGTACATTTTGATTTGATTTTGACATATTTGACCCTCTGTAATTCATTTGTTATACACAGTAATCATGAGTCATCAATCACGTAGTTGGCATCAAAACTCAAATCAATCCAAAGAATCCGCACTCTACTTAACTGAAGCAACAAAACCACATCAGTGATGTTTCAGATCACCATCAAGAGATGGCGCAGCAATGTCCTTCGGCGCCTGAAAAGGCGGGAACGGGAGGAGGGGCTGGAGCTCCGCCTCCTTTGATTCTCCATGTTAGATGATTTCTCGGCGGGCAGGATACATTGGAGTCCTTCGAACATCGTAGCTGCTCCTTGAGAAAGATGTTATACGTGTATAACTACTTCGTCCACTCTTCAGCGATTTCTTTATTGTGTGAGGTCTTGTAACGTATTGGCGGAGATTTTTTCTTCATGTAGTTGAGCTTGGAATGATAGTTTCTGATACTTTTAGTACAGAGTGAGAGAATTTGTTTGTGGGATGTTGTACAGAAACGGAAGTGGGCAGTGTTTCGCAAAATTACAATATTGATGACACTCCAATGCCTTTATGTCTCACTGTTTTTTCAGTGTCGTAGATGCGTATTTAGTCATGATATATATCTGAGTCTACAACTCCGTCAATACATATTTCCCGTCTTTGTCTTATTCATGGGAAAACGAGAGTAAAATATGTTCTGATGGATTCGTTCAATTTATCTTTTTTGGTGGAGTTTGGAACTCCATGAAGGCTCTGAGGTACCACATAGCATTTTTATTCGTTAATCGATAGGCAATAAGGTGCTACATAGCATTCTTATTCGTTAATCGATATACTGTAAGGTGCTACATATTATTTTTATTCGGTAATCGATAGGCTATAATTTGCCACATATCATTTTTATTCGGTAATTGCTAGGCTATAATTTGCCACATATCATTTTTATTCGGTAATTGCTAGGCTATAATTTGCCACATATAATTTTTATTCGTTAATTTGTCCGAAAGACAAAGTAGGGAATTCGGAAAACTCGGGAATTTACGAAATTGACTGTTTTGCAGCAAAACCATTCCATAGACTTTACTTCATTAGGATTAGACAAGTTAAAAACAGGCATCTATATGCCTATGAGAGTTTAGAAATAAGTTAATAAAATGATATTATGAATAACGATGGTGGATCAATTCCTGATAGTTTACTATATAACTTGTTGGAATAATATCAGATATACCTGTCAAGTAGACGAGACAACATTGTGAAATTGATTTCAAGGCAATTAAGGTGCAAGTACCTAGTAGAGGTATATATGGTATAAATATGGCAACATTTTATGTAGATTCAGTTTCACCTTCTTCTTGAAGATGATCACTTGGTGATCAAAACACGTGTCGAGGGGTTGAAAATAAGGGTTTTGTGTTGAGTTAGTACTCCAGTAATTTTTTTCCTATCTCTTTCTTTCTTTGCCCTGCAAAGTTGATATATCTGTTTATATAAAATTAGAATCAGTATTATGTTTGCCGACTACAATACAAAGTTGCTTAGGTAGCCGTAATTTTTATTAGCTCTGCTAGGATCATATATTCCCTTATTTTGCTGGCTACAATACAAGCTTGCTTAGGTAGCCGCAACTTCCATTAGTTCTCCTAGAATTATATAATCTCGATTTTTTCATTATTTCTTCTAGGATCATAAAATATCTAATGTTTTTTTTTGCTGGATGCAATACAAGCCAGCTTAGGTAGCCATAATTTTCACTGGTTCTGTTAGGATCATATAATCTCTAATTTTTTTTTGCTGACTACAATACAAGCTTGCTCAGCTGGCGGTAACTTTCATTCGATCTCTTAGGATCATAAAATCTCAATTTTTTTCTGCTGGCTGCAACACAAGCTTGACTAGGTAGCCGTAACTTTCATTATTTCTCCTAGGATCATTTGATCTCCAATGGTTTTTTGCTGGCTGCAATACAAGCCAGCTTAGGTAGGCGTAACTTTCATTGGTTCTCCTAGGATCATATATTCTTTATTTTTTACTGCTGGCTACAACACAAGCTGGTCTAGGTAACCGTAAATTTCATTATTTCTCCAAGGACCATATAATCTCTAATGTTTCTTTGCTAGCTACAATACAAGCCAGCTTAGGTAGCCGTAATTTCCATTGATTTTTCTAGGACCATATAATCTCTTAATTTTTTGCAGGCTACAATACAAGCTTGGTTAGATAGCCGTACTTTTCATTGGATTTTCTAGGATCATATATTCTCAAAATTGTTTTGCTAGCTACACTACTAGTTTGCTTAGCTAGCTGTAACTTCCATTGGTTCTCCTAGGATCATATAGTCATTTTTTTTTGCTGGCTACAACACAAGCTTGTCTCTGTAGCCGTAACTTTCATTATTTCCTCTAGGATCATATAATCTCTAATAATTTTTTGCTGGCTGCAATACAAGCCAGCTTTGGTAGCCGTAACTTCCATTTGTTCTTCTAGGATCATATAATATCTTGATTTCTTTGCAGGCTATAATACAACCTTGCTTAGAGAGCCGTAACTTTCATTGATTCTCCTAGGATTATATATTCTCTATTTTTTTTGCTGGCTACAACACAAGCTTGTCTATGTAGCCGTAACTTTCATTTTTTCTTCTAGGATCCTATAATCTCTAACGTTTTTTTACTGGCTACAATACAAGCCAGCTTAGGTAGCCATAACTTCCATTGGTTCTTCTAAGATCATATAATTTTTAGATTTTTTTTGCAGGCTATAATACGAACTTGTTTAGGCAGCCGTAACTCTCATTGGTTCTCCTAGGATCATATATTCTCTAAAATTTTTTTGCTGGCTACAATACAAACTTGCTTAGGTAGCCGCAACTTTCATTAATTCTCCTAGGATCATATAATCTCTTGATTTCTTTGCAGGCATGATTGCTTAGGTAGCCGTATCTTTAATTGATTCTCCTAGGATTATTTATTCTCTAATTTTTTTTGTTGGCTACAATATAAATTTGCTTAGTTAGCCGTGACTTTCATTAGTTCTCCTATGACCATATAATCTTTGAATTTTATGTATTTATTTTTTTTCTTCTGTCATCTTCTGTTCTTCTGTATATGCCCTATAACTAACTCAACAAACTGACTTACTCAATTAGTACTCACTAGATTATATTACAAAGATGTAGTGCTACCTCATAGTGTTCAGAAAAGGTCGTGTTCTCTATATTTTGCAATACAATTTCAACCAGGTTTCAACAAATATCAAGTTTCCATTCGTCTCTTCGGGAAAGCATTGCAGCCGTGTGAAAAATCTCCGGAAATTCTCAACAATCAGGTACGGCAAACAGCAGAGGGCGCGCTAATTCTTCAAAAGCCAATATAGAATTAAGCCTAAGTGACGCATTAACAAGCCGGGAGAGCAGCGGCCGTATCGACACTGTTTTTCGCATCGAACGTATCAGGGGTGGCTAATGCAGAATCCTGAGGGAGAGGGACCCATTATCGCGCCCCTCTGCACCCTCCGCTAGCACAATGATACCGATTCCCAGAGCAACAACGTATTCGTTTAGTTTAATGCTTTGCTTGTCACTTCCAAAACGGCGAGACTTGCTTTCGGGAAGGTTTTGGTATTGTGACTCTCTCGTAGTTCTCGTTTCAGTCGTTTTATACTACCTCGTCCCAAAATTCCACCAATTGCACTTCTCTTTTCCAAAAACTGCAAATTTCAGTGGCGTCAGTATTCGTAAAACATACATAATTATTTGGAAATTGCCTTGAAATCTTTGAAAAAGATCAACACCAGAGGCTGATAAATTTCATGAGCGATATTTGTCGCTGTTCAAAGGAGAAGGTCAATTGAAAAAAATAAACTGTAGAACTCCATACTCTAGTTGATAACTTCGCTTTTGTTATTTTATATTTCATTCAATAAATATCATGTCTACCATTCTTTTCGAAAGTTGAGATAGTTGGGCCCTGTCCTCGAAGCCCTGATCCAACAATTTGACCATCAACTAGGTCCGCGACTTTTCCGGATGAAGGCATATTTATCTATTTATCTATCTACACTATTTCAATTATGAAATTGTGGGGATCTATGTATGTTTGTGGCCCTTTCATGACTAAACGACTGAACGGACTTACATGAAACTTTACATAAATATATAGGTTATGCATCAAAATAACTTATAGGCTACAATTCACGAAGGTTTGGTGTAATTTTGGTCGTGTTAAAATGATAAGTAGCAAGTACGTAGAAAAAATTCTTGCTTCCTGAGAACTATCTAGGCTTGCGCTGTATTTTTTGTTTCAATGCACAATTTAGAATATGCGTCAAAGTTTTATAAAAATTAATACAATTGTTGGTTTTGAGTATTTAATATAAAATAACTTTATCTCTTACACAAAGTAATTTAGATGAATCGTTCGAAAATAAGCAATATAAGAATAGCCTGACTAAACGCAGTAAGCTATTACGTGTCGCGTCTACTGTAAGATGACGGGTGACGATGCGCAGGTGTAGAAGGGCGGTCTAAGCAATGAAGCGTAATCGCCGAGAACGCAACCCGAACGCGGGCAGAAGCGTGAGGACAGACATCGTTGACGATTGTGTTAGTTTTCTGAATTTTTTCATAGGAAAAATAATTAGATTCTCATTCGTTATTCATTATTTAGTGCGGTGGGGATAGTTTCACAGTTACTGTATTTTTAGAGTAAAAATATGAATTACTAGCTGTTGCCCGCTCTTATAACAACTTAAAGCCGAAGCTACTGATTGTAGACTCTTGAAATATGCAGGTAGGTTCTTTATATAGCGTAAGTAAGCATCAAGAAAGGGAATAAAGAATTTACACCCCAAGGGGAAAGGAAGGTTCGAATATTGTTTTGAAATATCAAGTTGAAAACCTGAAGTTTTGTGTAATGAAAGAATATTTTAACTATTTGTTTAAAATGGTCTGCTACAAATCATAATGTGACAAACCAAATTTTACAGAAGCGAAGCGACTGGCAACAACCAGTCATATAAACCAGTCGATAAAATTGATAATGTTAGGAAAGCAATTTTGTTGTTGAGTGAAAGCACATTTCAGTGGAAGTTATGTCTTCAAATGAAATGAACTTCTTCCTTTCCTCCTGTTCATTTGCTCACGGTCACAAATATGATGTATAAAATCTATGTGAGAAATAATGGTGATTATTTTTTTTAACCTTAGTTTGCGCTGGTCTGGCCCTATCCCTCGAAACCCTATACATTCGAGAGGACACGCCACCATTTTCAACCAACGACCATTTTCCACACCGTGGGGTGAGTGATCATTGGGTCCAAGAATGAAAGCCTTCTGAAAGCGTTAGGGCAGCAAACCGATATGATTGATTTTAAGATTTGATAGTAGAGAAGGCATAGTTTCCACAAAGGACTTCAATAATCAGAACAACCATCTAGACGAGTTGTTTGGGTGGAATCTGCGGAGTTCCTAGAGAAATTCTCGATATTTAATCTGTTTTTCTTCCTTTTTTCGAATGATGTTCGTCTCACCAGGATCTGAAAACTCCACGACAAATACCGTCTTGCTCTGGTGGTCGAGAAGGTCTACATTAGGCTCATTAGCTAGTATGAGCCTCAGGGTGGGAAACGAATAGTTACAATATATTCGCACTTCTCGTTCTCCACAATAGATCCATATCCCCCTGAGGGGCAACACCTGTGTCTCGTCAAAACCATAAGGTGGCATAGAGGTTAATAGAGCACCCTTAGGGTCTCGTTATGTCGATGGATATAGGCCGAGAACGCATAGGTTGGTGAGTCACACCAACGTCTCTCCACCATACGTCTCTCCGGCATCCAAGTGGTCTAGGATGCTTCCATCTACTAGCTGCACATCCTCTCCGTAGTTCTGGCATCGTCCTCTTTCGAGATGGACCATTGCACATTTGTCTATTTCGAATTTCATACCGATAGAATGCGTGTACACTTCCACCACCCTCAAGGACTAATGGAGATCCTTCTCTCCAGAGACATGACGTTTAAGATGATCCGTATAAAACAAATGGGTGACCTTGTGCCTCCGGTTTCCAGGGGTGCCACAGTTATACTCTCGAGTATTTCTGAGCGCAACGGATAATGGCAATAGTGAGATACAGAAGAGAATCACCCTGAAATACACCTCTTCTGAAAGTGACCCACCCTGTTTGGACTATTGCTTGACCAGATGTTATGGTAAAGCGGGTTCGCCAAAGTGGTATCAGTTGTTTAATGCATCCCACTATTTTGTAGGGTATCGCAAGGCATCTGAGGAAATGTAAGTTATTTTTACTATTATAATTATTATTTTTATTTTTCTGTAAAGCACACAAGAATTCCATCAAAAACCGAAGCATCTCTGTCAAATCATATAACCCAAAGTCCGTTATTGAAAAAAAATCAAACTGCTACTTTACACCTGTCGAAATTTTCTATAAAATCCCGTACCGACATTACCAATGCAGGATCCGTATAGCAAGGATTTGACGCTCCAAAGGACAGGACGGAGCGGTTTCCCTACACAATTAGGACTAGACCGGAGCGAAGTAGAAAATCATGTAGCGGCCAAGCCATTGTGAGTGATGGTTGACAGCTGACCGCGGTCCGAAAGACCGGCTGATTGCTCCGACGCACGTTTAGCGTCCAAAGAGGTTGAGAACTGCATTGTCTTAGATACTGTTAGTGTTTGAATGGACAAAAAGTTTCACAGAATGTGGGAGTTGGGAATATACAGAGTGGTATTTTGTTTCTAGGTGACTGTTACAGGTCCAAATTTCCGTTGTCTGACAGTCTCAACAGATTTGAAATCTATGGAAGAAGAAGGAAGCGAGGTACTGTACGAGGAATGTTGGTTCAGGGATTCGTTCTCTGCTGAAGAAATCCGTATTATAACGTCAAGGATCTTGAAACGAGCAAAACCTATCTAGGCCAACACACTACAGACAGAAGAAGAAGAAAAATCTGCAATAATGACAAGGATGTCTTAGTATGACCTGCTAATGATACGAACGTTTCTGTCTGTCGTCGTTGGTGTTCAAATATTATCAAGACCTTGTTCAGAGTCTGTTACGAGACAAATAAAATTTGATCATATACTGATCAACAAATATATTTCCCACAAATGCCACACACAATAATAATTCTATTCTTTATCCGTAACTGAGCGCTTGAGAGAGAACCATTGAATAAAAATATGTTCAATTTGAGGCACTTTACCGAACAGTTACAAAAATAGATTACGTTAACTATAGATCTTCTTGAGGTGTTAACCTCTTTTACATTCATCGAATTCTGTCGACAGCCGTTGTTTGCGTTTAGTGAACAAAGCGTTAATGACTCTGTGGTATGCTACAGTCAATTACAATCATAACATTTACTTGAGTGGATTGAGTTTCATGAAACGTATTTTTAGATACTCCGAAATACGAGTGGCTGAACACAGACCAAAATTTGTGAACCGAAAAAATGTTCCTTTCATACAACTCTAATTAGGAATGATTGAGTACCTAATTGAAGCACTATTAGATCGGATTCAATTATGACGTCATCTTTCCAGCGAAAATTGGGAATATCTCCATTATTAGTGGCTCATACAGGTAACATATGCGGGTATGTGCCACATTTGATGTGTTTTCAGTCGCAGAGCCAGGATAAAGGTATCAGCCTGCCTAGGAACTAATGCAACTGTAATTCAAGCGGAAATTAATGCTAATGAATTGTGTGCGGGAGATTAGAAGAATCCAACCTCATACTCAAGTCAATAAAACTAGTCTCCGGACAGTAAAGCGGCGTTAGCAGCTCTTGGGTCCTACTGGGCAATGTCTGAATTGGTAGCAAATTACCAAAAGCGACTCTTCTCGATGAGAAGACGTAACAGTTTTCCTCTGGTCTAGATTCCTGGCCATACTGGCCTGGAAGGTCCCTTGCAAAGGAAGGTGCTGCAAACAGCTTCATCCGTCCAGAACCTGTCATTGGAATCGACTTAGGCTTTGCCAACTTCTGGCAGAATCTTCCAGGATTGACTCACTTCAAGGCGTTCATTCACCCTACGAAGCTTAATGCCAAACAGTTGTTTTACCACAGTATTACAACTGTACGAACACCAGTTTCACAGAACATGAAACTCGTCTATTAGAAAAAGGTGTCAATTACAATATTAAACCCAACATAAATTCGACAAATTTAGAAGTTTTGGGATCTGATACAGATATCGCGTTGACGGTGACATGCTACGCCAATAAACATATTGCTGCAGTAATTTTAAAAACTGATAAGATGGGTAGAAGTAGGTTCAATCCGGAATCGAAACTAGTGAAATCCATAAAAGAGAAATAGGCAGAAGATAACATTATTTTTACGCGAGATGATAAAGGTAAAATGATCATAGCCATGAACAAAGAGGAATACGTGGAGAAGACTTTAGACCACCGCAGCTAATACAATGTCACTTCCAAGCACTCTTATCGAATATTCCAACATACACTCAAATTTACACCGATGCATCAATGTCAGAAGGAGTTGAAGCAGCTTTTGTAACATCTAACTCGTCGCACAAGTTCAAAGTCAACAAGTTTGGAAGCATTTACAATGGGGAACCCTTCGCAATTCTTCAAGCTCTCAAAAATATACTAGAATACGACGGAATTACTAGAATACTAGAATTACGGATTCATTGAGTGCTATTATTGGTATTCAACAAATATATTCGGATAATCAAATCCTAATAAACATCAAGGAAGCAATATATGCAATATCTAGAGAAAATATAAAACATCATATTCCTATGGGTACCATTACATGTCGGAATCAGAGGAAATAAACTTGCAGATAAAGCAGCCCGTGAAGCACTACGAGACCAAAACATAAATCTCGAAGAGGAATTAGAATATGGCGATCAAAAAGCTTACTTTAAAAAGCTATTGAAGGACTCCTGGAATCCCAGATGGCAGAATTCTCAATCGAAACTGAAAGAAGTAAAATCCACTATGAAACCGTGGAAAATTACACCCCAAACCAGATCCCACCAAGTTGTTCTCACACGTCTTCGTATTGGCCACACCCACGGACACTTATTGAAGAAAGAAGAAGTAAGACTGTGCGACAGATGTCTAATTCCAATGAGTGTGAAACACTTTTTAGTTGAGTGCCCAAAGTTCTCAGTGCAGCGTCAAGCATTCAATCTAGATCCTGACTTATCTTCAATTTTAGGCGAAAACTGTAAAATTTCAAATCTAGTGAATTATTTAAATGATATCGAAGTTCTCAAAGATCTCTAACTATGAAACATATATTTTAGTAATAATCTCTTGTTTCTTGTCTCTTTTTTTTGGTCTCTGTATCTGTTGTAATCAAATATAATGTAACACGTTGCTAATGACCCTTGCGGTCGATGCAACTTTTTTCTTAAATAAAAAGAAAAGTGAACAAAAAAAATTTGAGACGAGATCATTTACCGACCGGTTTCTTGATAAAGGGCCCTGAAATAGTTTTCTTTTGCTCAATATTATTGTAATTTTCAGCTATTCTTTTTCAATTCTTCTTTTTATCACTTTTTTCAGGTATTTCAAATCAATTTATATAATATCAGATAATGGAAGTCGGAACTGATGAAATTCAGTATATATTACTGCTGCCATCCCATGATTTGTGGTCGACCCGTCTGTATACCAGATGTTTTCGCTGAGCATGTTTCCGGGATGACTGTTTAATGTCTACTCACTCTTCGCAGTGTGAGATATTTCATTTTTCCACACATTTCATAATTTCTGATATGTTCGATCCTACGTGAGTCGGTGAGATGTCCAGTCTGAATTGGCCCACTCTTATAATAATAATAATAATAAAAATAACTCTATCTAGATCAAGATGGTCAAGATGGTTGTTCGATAATTGGAGTCCTTGGTGGAATGATGTCATCTCAACTCTCGAATCTTGGAATCATTCCGGTTTGCCGCACTAAGGCAGACATCTTATCCGCGCAGATGCAGAAGGCTGTCATTCTTGGCTCACTGCGCTTGCTCATGGCACATGATTCTCGGACCCAATGATCACTTATCCTACGCTGTAGGGAGTGGTCATTGGTTGATAATGCTGGCGCGCCCTCCCGAATGTATCGGGACTTCGGGGGATAGGTCCTGACCAGCGCACACTACGGTGACAAAAAAATAATAATGATAGGTCTTAATTTCCCACACACAATACGATTAGTAACAGGATAGATATACATTTGGGAAATCGCTGGAGATCAGATGGTATCATGTACTACAGTGCATGATATCTCTATTGTTAACCTCAAGCGGTAGAAGAGTAATTATATAATAGCTTTTTCTGGCCAGTACACCAGACATTTCATATATACAAATTACTTAGAATCCAGGTTACATATATTCACTCAGAAAAAAAATAAAAGTTACTCAGAAGAAAAGAAAAAGAAAAAACATTTTACAACAATAATATAAGTCATTAGCGTTAGTTTTATTGATCCACTCAATGTGTTATCTCGAATAACATATCATATGAGTTTGTGCAAACAATAGGAGATTCTTGAATTTTTGTTTAAATAATTCGATGTTTAGACTCTTCATATTAGCTGGAATGGAATTATAGATAAGTGAAACTTGATACGAAAAAGACCGTCTGAATATGTCAGTTCGATGAGAGGGTGGAGTTCCTTTGTACCTAATGTTAATGTTGTGGACCTTTTCTCGGAATGAGATTTTACGCATTAGATTATTATTATTCATAACTACTTTATGGTATATACAGGTTGAGTGAAGCTTGCGCCTGTTCTGCATATTCAGCGACTTGAGTTCATTTAGTTTATGAGATATGTGATGTCCTCTCCTGACACCGAAAATCAATCTTAGACATGAGTTCTGTATCATTTGTAATCGTCGTTTGTCTTCGTGGTCTAAACATGGTCCATAAACCTATGAGCAGTAGTTGAACCTTGAATGCACCAATGAATCACAAAGTATCGCTTTCACATTTCTGCTTAAGTAATGTGGATTACCATACATGAGTTTCAAATTTATGTATGTTGAACGACGATTATTTTTCACATGTGAACAATGAGAAACAATTTACTACAGTAAGACATCGACAAAATAAGAGGAAACCAATAATTGGGTCGAATAATCAAGCGAAAAACATTAAGACTGTTCCTAGATTGGGGTATTTACACATCTTTCGTTT
>WOGP01004377.1:0-14069 GCA_015342065.1 Leptinotarsa undecemlineata | reverse complement strand
ATTTTGCTCATTTACTTTGCGGTCGAAATTGTTTATTAATTACGTTTGGTTTTTATTTTGTTGTCCATGGATAGTTTTCAGAAGTGATTTTTTTTTCTTGAAAACGAAGCTTGACACGAAGAAATACATGCGACGAAAAAGTTGTATTTTCAGTTGCTTAATCCAAAAAAAATAAAAAACTACAAACAAGTCAGTGACGTTCTTTTTTTTTCTCAATGTCGGCTATGGTAGGTACCCACTGAGGCGCCACTGAAACTAATAATTTCAATCTAGTTCGGTCTGAATAAGCGCCTTATTACTTAAAATAACTGTAGCAAATTTCAACCAAATCGGTGTGAGGATATTAGTGATATTTTATAAATAGGTACAGTTTTTTTTAAACTTCAACTTCTTGTATCTCAGAAAAGGAGCAACTCCGGACATATGTTCATGAGAACTTTTTTCTTGAAACGACCTAACGAATCACCCTCTGAAGTTTCATACCGTAGTTAGGTAACACTCTGTATATACACGTTCCAGATATGTTCCTAATTGTATTCCAAACAAATGGAGGTGTATTCATGAGAAGTTGAACACACTGTATATAAAATGTACATTAAATAATTTTCAGGTATCCTCTGGAAGCTCATTTCGTACATTATAAAACGAAAGCGATGAATTTGCAAACTGCTCTGAACTTCAAAGATGGCGTTGTTGTGTTCGCTGTGCTGTATGAGGTAATTTTTGTTCATATATAATATACTCAGTATATTACATGTTTTTTCGGTTTTTATGAGTTACTTTGGACTGTTATATCTCAGTCAACGGGTGTATGCAACACTTTTTAAGACTTAGAACTACGAGTTCTACCATAACGAATCAACGGGGGCGTTTATGGAAAATAAGAACTATGCCCTGAATGTTGGCCAACATTCAACTGAAAACTAAGAGCTTAGGTCAAAACAAAAATGAGTATGCGTCAAATTGAAATTTTTTATAGCTGTCAAAAAGCCGGGAAATTTCAAAATAATTGTTTCAAATTTGTATCTGTTATAATAACGTAGACAATTAATTAAGGAGCGTTGTTTTTTTTTTGTTTGCATAGAATTATTCTCAATAATGTTCCAAAAATAAGGTGAATATTCATTTTTCTTAAGAAATATTTATTTTTTCATCAATTTCTATTTTGTCAAAGTATTTTTCATAAAGAAAAATGTTCTATTCATCAGTAATGTTTTCACCCACGATTGTTTTATCAAGAGTATGAATGCTCAATGCACACGAGAATTACAATAACTCTTGTGAAAAGATAGAATGAGAAAAATAACTATAATAGCTAGATGTACTGTAGACAAGACAAGATTTAATTCTAACTGTACTGTAATAAGGTTTGAAACATAATGAATGAATTTTACACAAATGCAATATTCCACATCGGTAGGTAAAGAAGGGGTCAGATTGGTCTTAGGAGGGATAAATAAAGGTTTGGATTAACATAGATAGGAGAGATCGTAATAGGGGGTAATTTCCAAAATAGGGGATACAAGGAATAATTACGGAATTAAAAATGTATGAGTTGCTTGAGAAAAGATATTTGGGAATATTAAATTTTATGAGCATAAGTGGATTAGAAAGACCGTGAATTTGAGACCAACTAGAAAACCCCGATTATGAATAATGAAAAATTAAATAACTTAAACAAGATTAGTTAACAATACATAAAATAAAACAGTCTGTTTTGTTGTGCAAATTTCAGAGCTAGCAACTCTAGGCTTAATACTAAAAAATTAAGACTCACTTGAGAAACATAATAATTTCGATAGTGAGATTTTGAGACAGAACAAGTAAGTTGTCTGTCGTATTTAACAATTTTGCCTAGCAAAAAAATTGCTAAGCACTAATACAAAACTTATCTTCACGTTTCGGAGATCAAAATCTGCCTCAACTTACCTAGATAATTAGGAACTGACCTGAATATGAATAGTATTTTAACCTCAACAATAATTGACTTACAGATAAGTAAACTTCCCAATGATTTTTTCTATGACATAACAGAATATGTTGAAAATATTGCACACAAAGTTCGACAATCTTTGAAATTGGATGCCCCATTCTTTCCAAGCAGCCTACTCCCTAGTAAAACTGACAGCTACTTCACATACCAAGGTTCTCTCACAACTCCTAATTGCGACGAGTCGGTTCTTTGGTTCGTTTTTCCACATCCCTCCAGCATCAGTCAGGCACAGGTGAGTCTAAATATGTTCTTCCATTATTCAGCTGTCGTCAACCTACGAACGACAACCCTCAAAAGTAGAAACTTATGCGAGCTAAGGATCATAGAGCCTTTACTTCATAACGTGTGATTCCTGGTACGGATGCGAGCCAACGACGTGCTTCGTAAATTATTTGAGAGGGTTATGGCCATTTTCGCGTGTAGAATACCTACTATACTTTACCAATTGCACAAATCAATTTAATGTAGAGTGCAACATTCTGTTGGTTGACACTGGAAGTCACAGCATTCTCGAAAGGACCTCTGACTTTACGCCTCCAACTGTCAACTACGAAGTGCCTTATGAAGTACTGTTCCCGAGTAGAGAGGACTGGATCATCCGGGAGAAGGAAATATTAAGAGAAGATAGTCGTTGGTTCACAGATGGATCGAAAACACCTTCCAGTTTCGGTGCAGGTGTTTTCAGTCGCAGACCCAGGACATAAACAGAAATATCAACCTGCCTAGGAACCTATGCGGCTGTAGTTCAAGCAGAAATTTACGCTACTGAATTTAAAAATATTCTTGGACAGTCAAGCGGAGCTGGAAGCTCTTGGATCCTAGCGAGCAACATCTAAATTGGTAGCAAATTGCCAAAAACGACTCTTCTCAATAGGAAGACTTAACATATCGTCTCTGGTCTGGATTCCTGGCCTGGAAGGTTATGACGCTGCTGACTGCCTTGCAAGCAGCATCTTCGGGGCAGCAACTGTCATTGGTATCGCTTTAGGCTTAACCAAACAAAGACTGAACACCTGGTTAGCAAAAAGATTTATGGACTTCTGGCTGAATCTTCCAGGATTGGCTCACTCCAAGGCGTTTATTCACCCTTCGTAGCTTGATACCAAACAGTTGTTGGACTACAGTAGGGATGAACTACGATGTCTACCAGGCCTTCTTACATGTCACTGTCATTTGAATTATCATAGCAGAGACTCGGACTGACGGAAGATAGTGTGTGTCGCCTCTGTTTGAAAAATGATGAAACAGCAGAGCACATACTTTGTGCCTGCCCCGCTAGGAACCGAATCAGGTTTTTAGATTTCGGCAGAGCTGTACTCTTACCATCTGACCTGAAAGACCACTCACCATACAAACTAATCGACTTCGTTAAGAAGCTGGGTTCATTTGGTCGAGTGTGAATAGGTGTGAGCCACAATAAACCCTTACGGGTTGCGGTGGAGGGTCGAATAGACCCACTCACTTTGGACCTAACCTAACCAACATACTATACTTTTTCTATGACAGGAATATTTCAGGAGACTCGTAGGTGAAGGAGATCCCAAATGAGAAGAGTACTATTAAATTTCATAACAAGAAGCAACCTGAAAAATTACAAAAATAGTTCTTATTTTTTTCAATTTTGGTTAGATTGAACTTTACTTTAGGTGAATTAACAAATACAATATTGCGCAGAAATATCAATACTAAATATCCCTTTGACAATTCTTCAGACTTCTTGAAAAATTTTCACTGTTACCACAGAGTAATATACCGCCACCTTGCAACAATGATCCACTTAAATACTTGATTGCGATTCTTTATATATCAACTTTGTGCTATTCGAACTTTTCTGTTGGACTGAATTTATTTAGTTTATTTGGATTTAATTTACTTTCAAAAATTCTTTTTGAGAAATACTAAAGTTCATGATTACAATACGAGAAGAAATAACAATTTATTTCTAAGTTTGTTTGGAGGTGGTTGACAATGTTTTGTGGTGTATTTCATTAGTTCGGACGTCCATTGTCTAATATAGTATAAATTGATTTGAACTCCCTAAAAAAAAAATGTAATGGATTAACCGAAAATTACAAATTTATTACACAAAAAACTGAAATTACAAAGAAGTAACATACAAGTAACAACCAAAAAAATTAAATATTCATAAAAGCTGAAATTAAAAAACATCAACAAAAAATTAAAAGATTTCAAACCAAGTTACGTCACGACGTTTCGATTGTTAGTATCCACAATCGTCTCCGGGTGATAACTGGACTTATTCCTCGGAGATCTGACTATTTATATGTCGTTCCAGTGCTTTCACCTATCCCCTCTCTCCGCTTCATTGGTTTTAGCGGGAGATGATTGTTTGGCGGGAGTTAGTCGTTTTTCGCTTGATTAGAGGTTTCCATATGTTAATTATATCTACGCTAGCACGACTAAATGCATTGTTGGACAACATATACGCGGCTTCTTTGAATTTTCTCCTAAGTCAGTGTTCCTCTTTGTGGATGATTTCAGCTTGAGCCCACTTGATGTTATGTTGATGAATCCTGCCATTCCGGATTTGCTAGTTTCTCCTCGCTGTGTGTGTGTCTCTTGTGCCCAGCAATGTGAATTTTCAATAGCCTCTTAGTTTTACCTTGTATCATTCTCCGCACTCGCAAGGTATCCGGTAAATGCAATTTTTGGAATCGCAGTCCACGTTTGGTGCCCTGGTTTTCGTGAGGCTGCTACGGATAGTGTTCCCAGATCTAAAACAGGTCCTGATGTTATACTTGTGGAGCTCTTGCTGTCTTCTAGCTAAAGCCCGTTCTACCATCACTCTGGAGTCACTATTCCGTTGAAGGTAATTTTTGATGATGCCTAGTTCCTTTTCGAGACCTTCCTTTGTATTACAGAACCCGGTCTAGTAGAGTCTTGATGATTCCTCTCTCAGTCGATTGATGGTGGTTGGATTTCTGGTTCAAATACTGTCCTGTGTGAGTGGGTTTTCGATATGCAGATGTTTCCCATTTAGTGTCGGTCCTCTTTACCAATACGTCTAAGAAAGGCAATTCGTTGTGGACTTCCTTCTCCATTGTGAAGGAGATGAAAGGACTTTTCGGTTAATCCTTTTGATTTTTTTTTTCAGGGAATTCAAATCAATTTATATTATAGTAGACAATAGAAGTTCGAATTGATGAAATCATTTATTTTTACATTACTAAAACTAACACTAAATTTTGAATGATTAGTATATCTCATGAAGGCTTGAAACAATTTAATGAATCACCACAATTTGTATCAGTATCTAATTCGATAAAACAATGAAAGTCATCATTAAAGAAGTATATTAGTAACAGCTCATAACATTTGTTTATTTTTTTGTTGGTGTTTTTTTTAATATGATCTTACCCAACAATCTATAAATATGTATGTATATTTTGTTTTCCTTCTAATGTACTTTCAAATATTCATTATATTTACATAGTTTGATAATGTTATAAAATATTTATTAATTTGTAATCTTTTTGTATATTAGGTTTGCCTACTAAATAAATAAGTAAATAAAAGCTTCAAAAGTTAACTTTCAACAATTCTATTTCAACTTATATAATATTTTCTCCTTGAAAATGTTGATTACTCTTGAATTATTCCAGTTGGATGACTTGACCAAAATCTACACAAGGAAAGATGAGCCACTTCTGTTCAACTCCAGGCCTCTTCAAAGAATAAACGGACGAGAAGTGCTATTCACAAATGGAGGGCACCGGCATTGATCTTAAATTCATAGTCAGTTCGAATTGGATGTTTTTTATTTATTTTTTTTTATTTATACCTATTGAAAAATTAAAACCCACGAACTTTTACTGCTGTATTTTTTCATTTCACGGAATTATACCCATTACACACACTGAGATACTGTATAGTAGCGTCGAAGATTACGTGAAACAGGTAATTTTCGTTTTCAGTAACAGATCTGATTGTTTTCAAATCTTTATTCATTATTACAATTTGAAATCGAAAACTTTTCGAAGCGGGGACAGCATCATTTACATTTTTGGAACAATATATATAATTATATGAGAAATGCATAATAATATCTTATTTTGATGCAATGCCTGATGTCGGAAACGGGCTCGGTTATATAGTGTTTTCAGAAATTTACAAAATGACAGTTTAATTCTGGAACAACAGATGATTATACTTTATTTTCAAACACTGGCTGTTTAAAGTAAGTGAATTCGAACTGAAAATGCGTTTTAAAATATAAAAATGGACAAAGATTAATTTTCCAATGTAAAAAAATACTTTTCATCTAATATATAATTTTGGAAATATTTTGTTCGCAAAAACCAGGAATTACAGTCCACATATACAGTGCCTTCATTTCAAAACTTCCCACCCCTAGTACTTCGTTTAACAGGGAGAACTTGCCGTAGGCAAAAAACACGTCAATTTAGATATCGAGGGGGAAGTTTTAAACCAGTGCCAGTGGTATTTTACGTTTAACCCCCTTACCCCTAGCTACCCCCACTTAATGATTTCAAATGGCACCTCCTACATTGTAACACATCATTTTAAAAATCTTAAAAATCTTTACTCAATTCCGTTTAGAAAACTGAAATTGGTTGATCCGTTCTCGTAAAATAGGGCATAAAGCAAATGAATTATAACAAAATGCAAAAATGTATAGAACCGCTACCACTGACTCAATCGGTATGTTTATGTCTCTTTATACAGTTTTTTGCTTTAGCTGAAAGTGAAATAAGAGCACACAGTTGCTTCTTGGCGTCAGTTACGAATGGTGAAAACATTTATCAGAATTAGTTGTTCCTGATTTTTAAACTGTCAAGTGGTGTCAGTTGCGCTGAAAATAATACAAATGTAATGGTGTACCCTTTATAGGACAGCCCGGGTTTATAATGAAAGGCATGTAGGCCAAAATGTGAGTCATCGATATGTTCTAGACCTTGTTAAAAAATTTGAAGAGACCGGTTCTGTGTGCAACAAAGCAGTAAAGCAGCCGAGAGTTCCTACGGAAGCTTCATATTGTTTTGTGACATTTTGGACCATAGAATGAGTTAGCAGTGTTGAACATTGCTAGTATTATCGACTCACACAATAATAATTTTCAATGGAAGGAGAAAGAGCATGTTGAGCACCATGCATAGTATTCAGTGCTAAGTATGCTCTTTGGATAGGTTTACCCACATGCATTCCAAAATTTCAATTCAGAATCTAGTATAACTCCTAGATTCTTAGTTTGATTCACTACTGAAAGTACCTCGTCATTTATAGTATTATATGTACTTTATTTTTTCTCGGCCTGATTATCAATACGTTTGTTTTTCTTGTGTTGACCTTCAACAAGGGATAATGCCGTTTCAATGAAGCTCTTCAGGTCATCATTTATCAACGCATTGATTCGAAACTATAATAAATCTGCGTATCATCTGTGTTTCAGTAAATTGAGCAATGTGTGAGTGATTTGATGTTCATATATCAAGAGTGGATATTGTCAATATATATTTTTGTTTCCAGTCTAACAGGTGATTCTGAATAGAAATATCTGATTAGAAATATATTGTAAACAAGAGACTACCTGCTGAATGAGTAACAAAAACTTCAAAAAAGGATGCTGAAGAATTGTTCAGAACAAAATGTATAAGGATTGTGTATTACATGAGATTTCATTACAATTATGAGATGAGAGAGTGATTTTTAAAAAAAATTAATGATATACAAATAATTGCATTGAAACTTAACTCATAGACAATATTCCCTCTCACGAATGAATATGGCAACATCCGGCCCGCCTTCATATTTTATAATGATGCTTTTACTTTTTCCATTACTTATAAGGTTCGTCCGTATTCAGAATGTTGTTGACTCTAAACTTTTCTTTTTCATTTTTATTTCGTTCGCACCGACAATAAAAATTCCAGTATGTTCCACTTTCTACGAAGGGACATATCTATAAACGGTAAAAAGAATTCCAAAATATCAGTAACAAATATTTAAAAAAAATTGTTTGGCAAGTTGAAAAAAGTGATTTCTATGTAACATAATAATTGTTGAGGAAAATAGTTATTACATATGAACCTTCCTTCACGTTTGTATCAGAATAAACATTTGTGAATGAACATATATTTACCAGTTATCTTGATAATGATAGAGTATACTTTCAAATTCTGCTCTTACTTTTCCTAAAATTTCTGATGTTAATAGTTGTCGTAGTTTTTGCAAGTTTGCTGGTTTTGTTGAAAATAACTTCTTCTTTACATAACACCACAAAAAAAAGTCGGAGGGATTGAGATCGGAGAACCTTGGTGGTCATTGGTCTACGCCCAATCCAACGACAAGAAAATTCCTTATCTAGGTATTCTCTCATGAGAACATGAAAGTGTGGAAATACCTCATCCTGCCAAAAAATTGTATCGTAGTCGAAAGCATCATTACTAATATTAGTTACAATCTCAAGTCTAATATATTTTCCTAGAAGTGTAGGTGTCCTATAAGATTTTCGCCAATGTAAAAAGGAGTAACTACCGTATTACCCGTAACCCCGGACCATACGCTTGCTTGCTTCCCCACTGAAACATATCTGATAGAGGTGGTAGGGTTGTAAAGCAAATAAATGTATCATGGTTTTACAAAACCGCCATGTTCATTTAGTTCTTGTTCAATATGGATATTAAAGGTATGAAATTCATGCTGTTTTATTGATCTGCCATCTTCACATGTTTCTGTCTTCATCATGACTTACGTTTATCTCCTCTAGCTAGATAGGTACAAACTGAATGCAACCTTATAGAGTTCATTTTGGTTAACACCTATTCAAACTCGACCAAATAAGTCCAGCTGTTACGAAGACGATTACTTCATTCGTTCAGTGATCTTTCAGGTTAGCTGATAAGTGTAGTATTTTGCCAAACGCTGAAACACTGAAACAGTCCGTGACTAGGCAGGCACAGAGAATACGTCCTTTGCTACTTGAGCCCAAAATCTAGCAAAAGCTAGGTAAGCAATTTACGTGTATGGCCTGGAGAGTAGGTTTTCTTTGACTGCAGGGTACTGAGTGCTATACTGATCCACCCAAATGGCCTGTAGCCATCCAGGCCGAAATGTGTAGCTCTGTAACCGGAACTGAGGACCATATTGTGGAATATACCCTGCGACTGCCACAATAACGTATTTTCTTCTCTGGCTTGGGCGGATCTTCGTTTAAGCATAAGCATTTGTTGATCTGCTGCGGATGAAATTGTTTTTTCTTCTGATGCAGATTTTGCTTGGGCTTCTCAAGAATAAACTGCCCTTGAGGAGGTGATGAGTCGCTTTCTATCTGTAGTACCCAGCTTTAGCTGATAAGCTCTTGCTCTTGATCTGAAGTTACAGGAAGGACAGTTGGGGGCATTTAGTCAACCTTTATGATATAGGTTAGGTTAGGTTAGGTTCAGATTCTTCAGTTACTTTATGGTCCGCACGAGTGTGGAATTCATACCACACATCCATTTGGAATGGATATTCAAACAGATAAGGCGTTATTTAGGAGAGCTCTTTGCTTCATGAGTTACTTTTGGTTGCCATCCACCACCCCAATGGAGATATCAAACTCAATAATTCAATTGATCAAAATGACGACGTCTTTCCTGATAAAGATGTTAACCATCAGATGTCGTCTCCAACAGAAAAACTTTCCTCAAAAATCAAAATTCAATAGTAGTACTTCATTTGTTCCTCACCTTTTCATGTTGAACCGAATTACGTAATTGGATCAGATGTGCTGTCTACCGTTCAATGAAGTAATCCAATGTTTTTCCATTTACTTTTGCCAGGCTACAGATAACTGACACTCAAATATTAGACTAATGGTGGCCTTAACTGAAATAAAGGATTGTTAAGTTTTTGAGTTTTTCATTTTCAAAATTAATGAAATACAAAAGAAGGAGACACTTATATATTTCATACATCTCGAATTCATCTCCGAGGAGTTTATGTACTTAGATAATCCTACTTAGATAATTATGTATGTAGATAATCCTAGAAAAAATAAGGAAGGCTCAGATCTGGTGGTCTTTTTCTAAAGTACAAAACACAAGCACTACAGGAAAATCCTTAAGGCGCTCTCAAAACGATGCCTGATTCACATTGGATTTGAATCGCTGGAGATTAAATTCATTTGGAAAAAGGTTCTCAGGAAGTTCGTTCCATGATATAAGAACCTCAAAACGATGAACAGCCACAGTCCGTCGCGTATATCTGATATGTACCCCTCTTGGTGGAATCAAATGTGCCAAGTCACGTGAACGCTTTCCGTGAAAGTATCTACAGAAAAGAGGTGAATCTCCAACCTTTTTTCGATGTTCCAGACTATCAAGGTTGCAAGCGATGTTCGCGTCTCCAATAAGGCGGATGGCTCTTTTCTGGATAGAATCCAGCATCTTCTGGGTATGTATGGGAGCAGAGCTTCATACATGAGAACAATAGTCCAAAGAACGTCTGATCTTAACTTTACAAACCATAAAATGTTGCTGAAGTGTGTCCAGTTTTCTGGTTAGGAACAGTGCTCCAAGCTTTTGAGAAGCAACCTTTGCAATCCCAGCGACATGATTGTGCCAAGACATATTGATCCTCTAACAAACTTATCACAGCAAGAAGCGGAATTCTCTGACCTAACACCGATGCCTAAGTTTTTGTGACATTGAATTTAACGAACACCAGCGTTGATGGTGAAAGTATTCAAGAGATATTCATCGACGGCCACTTGCAGCAAACGTTCTTTCAAGCTAAAAAGCCATATACAAAAATGGTCCGACAAGCCATAGCATCGAAGTTTGGCTATCAATCCTCATGCCACACATGGTCAAAGGTCTCAGAAATATCAGCTCTCGATTCTTCTCGTTTCTCGATTGCGTTATTCAAAACATGAGTGACATAGGATAGAAGGTCGCCTGTTGATCTTTGTTTCCGAAAGCCATAATGACGATCGTCCAAGATGTTGAAGCCTTCCACAGATCCTTGTCATCCAATTCAACTTCGCCAATACAGTACTTATTTGAATGATTTCTTACAGTAACTGCATAATGAGAATGAAATAGTATGTGGCAACAAACAATATGTAGACATGAACTACAATGAGAAAGTATCAATGTAACCCATGTAATATGATGATCCTCTCTATAAAAAATTGGGTAGTTATGGCGTTATTTGTTTATTAATTTATTATCCAAACAAGCTATCACAGCCTAATTACGTGGATAAAAAAATAAAAGTTCATATAATCCTAGGAATACTTATGAATGTATAAAAATAGTGGAATATGTATCAGAACGGCAGAGGGAAATACTTTTCAAATATTCCGGATTTGCTGGTTTCTTCTGATTGTGTGTGTTTCTTGTGTTCATCAATGCGAACTTTCAATGGCCTCTTAGTTTCACCGATGTATGATTCTCCTCACTCGCAGGCACTCCGGTAAATGCAATTCTTGGAATCGCAGCCCGCGTTTGGTGGCCTGGTTTTTTTGAGGCTACTACGGATAGTGTTCGCGGATCTGAAGCAGGTCCTGATGTTATACTTGGACCCAATCCTTCTTTTCCTTTCCGATAATCCTTTGATGTAGGCAAGTACAAGTACTGGTTGTAACGGCTTCTCTTCCTTGTGGAGCTCTTGCTGTCTTCTAGCTAAAGCCTGTTCTACCATCACTCTGGAGTAACCATTCTGTTGAAGGTCATTTTTGATGATGCCTATTTCTTTTTCGAGACCTTCCGTTGTATTACAGAGCTCTGTACATCAAAGGATTATCGGAAAGAATGAGAAGGATTGGGTCCAAGTATAACATCAAGACCTGTTTTAGATCTGGGAACACTATCCGTAGCAACCTCACAAAAACCAGGCCACCAAACGCGGACTACGATTCCAAGAATTGCATTTACTGGATACCCTGCGAGTGCGGAGAATCATACATCGTTGAAACTAAGAGGTCTTCGAAAGTTCGCATTGCGGAGCACAAGAAACACACACAGCGAGGAGAAACCAGTAAATCCGGAATAGCAGAGCATGTTTGGACTCATCAACGTAAATGAAAACCTCTTATCAAGCGAAAAACGACCAACTCCCGCCAAACGGTTCCGCTAAAACCAATGAAGCGGAAAGAGGAAAGAGGGAATAGGTAAAAGGCTAAAGCACGCGAATGACCTATAAATTGTCAGATCTCGGTGGAATAAGTCTAGTTATCAGCCGAAGACGATTGTGGATACTAACAATCGAAACGTCGTGACGTAACTTAGTTTGGAATTTTTTAATTTGTATTATTTTTATTTGATTATTTCTGTTGATAATATTTTTAATTTTCAGCTTTTAATAATATATCAATTTTTATTTTCTGGTTGTAGCTTGTATGTTATTTGTATGTGTTTAGTAAAATTTTTATTTTCGGTTAACCTTTTAATTTTTATTTTTTCAGGGATTTCAAATCAATTTATATTATATTAGACAATGGAAGTCCGAACTGTATGTATGTAATACACCACGAAATATTGTCGACCACCTTCAAACATTCAATGACCTTGTTGAGTTATAGATTGGCCACTTGTGATATCGATTGAAAAATAAATACCTCAAAAATTTGTTCTGAATTTTCTCTAGTTCTTTGATATAGGTTCGGTACTCCGCAAACCAAATAATGGAAGCAAACTCCAATTTCGGTCTTACCAACGAAAAATAAAGTAATTCTATATTATAGAATGAAGAAGTTTGTCTGATTACAAAACCGAACATCCGACTACCAGATTTCATAATATCTCATATATGATCAACAAATGAAAATTGTGTATCATACCTCAATCCAAGATCTTTGATGTCAAGTTTTTTTTCCAAGAACCACACCATCAATCTCATAACTGAATATGACTGGCTCCTTTATGCGAGTTATTCAGATGACTGAACATTTCTTAAGATTGAAGTATAATTGATCTTTCAAACTACAGTCTGAAATGTTATTTATATCGTTTTGTAGATATGTGCAGTCTCGGACTGTTTGAACTGATATGAAGGGTTTCAAATCATCAACAAAAAGAAAACAGTCCTAATATTATATGAGTACTCTATACTGCACGTTAGTGTATCAATTATCAAATTGTTCACTGTATCAAAAATGAAGGTAAATATCAACAATTTGCACAACAACAAAAAATCACCGACTTGGAACCGTATGCCCATTTTGGTCATTCACCGTGAATAATCCCTCTGATAGTCGACAAAACCTCATGCATTTACCACGCCTGGTCATAAACGCCGTAGATCATGCGATAATATATGTAAATTACACCGACAGCATTACATAATCCACACGTAGAGGAACATGTCTTTTGAACACATGTAACTTAACAATATTCCAGACACACACACAAGTATAATTTCATGCATTCTTCGGCTTTGCCTAACTTTAGCTCAGCCGAACGACGCCATTATTTCAGTACCATCTACAACATTCGCATCCATATGGATGCGAACAGTAATATTACTGTTTTATGATTGTCATTGTCTGGCACTTGATCAATTTAGAATCTGAGAACGATCGATAGAAGAAAACCTCTTCGTTTTCGTCGACGTCATTCCATTCCTTCCTGAGGACAACAACTGAGCGATTTTTGGCCAATTTTTTTACGAATTCAAATTTAAGTGCTGCCGAAACAGTCCGAAAAATCAATCAGACATTTGGCAATTACGGAACGCACTATTCGAAATTGGTTTGCGAGACTTCGTTCCGGAAATTTCAGCCTCGAAGATGAGCCCCGAATTGGCCGACCTACAATAAACCAGGACGAAACCAGAACATATTGGAATAGTCAAGGAGCTCGAAAAGTGGGTTCCCCACGAGTTGAACGATCGAGAGGAATTGAAAGGTTTCGAAGTCAGTTCCTGTTTTGACCCGCGATTGTTTTATCGTGAATATAAGTGCTCAATGCATACAAGAATTACAATAACTCTTGTGAAAAGGTAGGATAAGAAAAATAACTATAGTCTATTTCAAAAGAGTGTAGAGTAATAAATCATGAAGTGTCATAAAATTTGCCTGAATTTCGTTGTCGTCCATGGGCGTAGGCAAATC
>WOGP01004376.1:0-14070 GCA_015342065.1 Leptinotarsa undecemlineata | reverse complement strand
GGAATTTTCAGGTTGATCCGTTGAATAGTTTGCCAGAAACGGCTAATTAACGCTCATCATGAAAAGCCCTGTATAATGCACTATATAACTAATATGTTACATGGTATGTAATGCTAATATAGATTACGTTTTATGTTTAATTTTTGTTTTTCAGGACTAATATAAGCTTTTATTTTGTATTATGTACTCCTGTAATTGGGTCTCATGACCTGTTGGATGTATTTTCTCAATAAATACATAAATAAATAAATAAATTATCAATCACATCATAAATGATAATCTTTTGTTGATTGGAAGTTTTAACCAGTCCCTACCCCGATGTTTAAATTAATAATTATTGTTCTGGAATAGTCCTAAATCGGTTCGGAAAAAATGGAAACACTTTGTGGACGATACATACATGTTATATTAAACCAACATAACATACATGTACCAAAACATATACAAAACAATTGATTAGTAGAACTGCTTGGAGAGTATGTTTTTGCTGCCCGTTTTTGCTGCTTCCTACAACTAACTCCCTTCAATGATATTTATTGTTCTCACATCTCAATTCTTCATGATGTTGGAAATCTTCCGAAGTTTATTGTATCTTTACTGGTCTCAATAATTTCAAGCAAAAACCAAAAACTCAAGACATGTCAGAACTTGATCGTATCGTCTTCGGTTAGGCACCTACAACAGGTATGTCGAAAAACAACTGTTACGCTTTCTGTACTTTAGAGATTAAATGTACCTACATAGTACGAGTTAGAGCGGAGTTCGTCAAGTGTGTTTTATTTTTTTGTTTACTATTTGGTACCAGGAATTCGATGCTTGTGATGATAATATAAAATTACTTTACATTTTTCTTGAAATTATGAAGTTATATGAAGTTATGAGTTATTAACTGTAACTTCTTGACGTTGAAATTGATTGATATTCTTGAACATATCTAGTGACCGTTACTCAGGAGAATGAGTTGATATTTCAACAAAAACAGGCCCTCGATCACTTTTCGTCAGGATTCAAATTAAGATATTTTCTAGTGCATGGATCGGTAGAAGAGCCTCAGTGGAGTGACCCAAGAGGTCACCCGATTTAGGTCCGTTAGAATTTTGTGGGGTTTCTTATTGACTACAATTGAGTAAACCTGACCAGCATCTATACCTACATAATTTGTGTCAACGCATTGATGTTGAGTGTCGGAACACCATACCAGAAATGTTTCAAAACGTCTGAAACCGCTTTCAACAAAAACTCTTTTACTGACAGGGGCATAGCAATTTGACCTCCTGTGATCATATTGAAAAATTAGCTATCAAATCTTTGATTGTAATTAATTTTCAATACCTCTCTTTGTAAGGTCAAAACCTTGAAGCTCTGGTTAGAAAGAATGGACTAGAATTTTGGTTGAAAGTTCATGAAAAAATTGCTTTCTTCGTGTTAACTTTACATAATTTCTGAATATCAACTTTGAGAAGACAAACCGATGATTTCGCTTTCAAAACAAACATCAAGAATTCTGAACAATTTTTTTGTGTAAACCTCTATTATAAGAATTTTATGGCCTAGAAAAACAATATAAAAATTCGACGTGCTAACTTCAGGGGTCATTAAAATCCGATTTCAGTCTCGGAATATTATTAAATGTAATTACTGTAAAATATGAAATGTTCACAGTATATTGGTAGTGAAAACGATCTGTTTTCTGTCTGTTTAAAAATCTGTTTTTCCGTTAACCAGCTGTAGCACTCCTACGAACGACAACTCTCAGAAGTCGGAACTTATGCGAGCTATGGATTAACGATGTCTTACCTTTTTAACGTATGATTTCTAACAATGTAATATATGTAATAAAAGTGAATTGAACCCGCAGAAACTTTCCAATAAACAGTATGTAAAAATGTAAACCGTCCTACAAGTCAGGTTCTTAAAGTTATCTCTCTCCAATTTCAGAGTGCAAGCTGTCATCCAAACAAGACTGTTCTTTCTGTGACTCTCTGTGATCAAACGCAAAAGTTTATTTACTGTTTTGTCTGCCTGTTTTACTTCTGTATGAAAATAATTGTTTAAAAATAGAAGGCATGCATATTCTTTCATCGACCCAACTGTAGCGCCTACACTTTCTAAACAGTTGTTAACTGTTAGGATTAGGAAGGATGAATCATCCTTATCGCTATCATTATGGTATTATTTGGTTTATAGTTTTCTAATCAACTATCAACTGAAAGATCCTAAATGCTAGTTGCAAAATTGCATATAGCGAAATAAGGACATACCTGGAATATAAGTTCCATACTTATCGTAACTAATCGTTCATTAAATTTTTGTGGCTCCTACTAAAATCGTTTAGAGCTGGTACACGATTCAACTGTCAAAACTCGATGTTGAAACCGCCGTTTCAACAACCACCGAGGTCTGTTATTTCTGGCGCCTTAAATTTTAGCGCCAAAAACAATCACCGACAAAAACTCAACTTTCTCGCTTTAATAGCATTCAAAAAATTTGAATAACTTGGTCAATTCACTTCTAGATATTCTGGTCTATCTATCCCTTACCTGTTGGAAAAAGGGGTGCTAATGTCCAATAGGGTGCATTTTGACTAGCAGAGAGGCGAGGGACGAATCTCCCTCCTCTCCGATATTTCTGTTTCCGACTACGACGAGTAGTCCTTATTTTATTTGAACATCTGCCGCTGGATAGGCGGGAGGTAGACTCAGAACAAAAACACGCGCCGTCAGTTGAGTCAGTTATGTAGAGTTCTTCGCTTTGTTCACATCGCTCAGGAACAAAGCAAAACGTGTTGTAGTCAGCCCCGTACGTGAACCTAAGAAGTAACTTTTGTGGGATTGATGAAAAATTAATACTTACAGTGCTTGATTTTTTTTTCGGCTGTGGTTTTTTCGTTGACTTTTCTAATTAGTAAACGTAAGTAAGAACGCGATTGAAAATTTGGTTTGTGCTTTGTTTTCTTAAACGGTACGTGATCGTGGTGCTCCAGCTATGACAAAGGATTAATTTAAATGAGAGTGCTGGATAACGGAAAAAAGTAAATAGCTTTTGTGATATTTTGGTATGGAATTTTGGTTTCTTTTGTTTGCTTTTCTTTGTTTCCGCACTAACAGAAATAACGAACTTCTAAGCATCTTTGTAGAATATAACGATTCAAATAACCTCAAGGTTAGGTTTTGCACCTTCTTCATGTTGAATTGTGAATTATTCTAACCTCAAATTTTCATCTAATTAAATATGTTTTCCTTCGAGATCTTTCAACCCGTTCTGTACTGTATTTTTTCATTTTCTGTGAACGTTTAAAATAATATTATTCCAGAAACCGAAAATACATATTATTGCAAGTGAATAATGACTTGAGTTTGAGATATTTATAGCAGTTGTCGTTATTTACGCGTTTGATATTGATACTGATTTTTTTACATTCTTTGTTTCATGTCGAAGAAAAGTTGTGTTCAAATTCGTCTGAATTAAACAAGTATTGTTTTTTATATATATTTCGAGAATATTCTACACTCGCAATTCCCTGGAAAATATTACACACTCTGGTGAATCCTAAATTACTAAGTTGAGATTAGCGGGAAAGCAAAATAATTTGCTGAAGCTGAATTTCGGGTATCGAAGTGAGTCATTTTACGCGAATTACATACTTACTGAGCATCACTACCGCATGCATCTTGTTAATTTTTTATTAGCAGTGTTTGTTATTCTTCTTTAAAAATTGCGTACTCAAAGCATGCCTTCAGTGTAGTTCATTCACCCATTTGCAAGGCAGTGTTATCGCTGTGTAAAGATGATTTATTTAGCTTTAAGAAATTTTTAATATGGTTGATTTTTTACTGCTTTTCTTTTGAATTTTTTTCTCTCCAAAGGGGGATTTAAAATTCTCACGAAAATAGTTTGTAAATCTACGATGTGTTGAAAGATGTGGCTTATCATTAAGGCAAAAATTTTAGACCCATTTTCAGGCTAATTGACAGAAACATGAATCTTCTTTGTTCTTTTTTTTTAACCTGCACTATTATAGGCAGTAGTTATTATAAAATACTGACTTTGTTCTTTTTTTTAAACCTGCACTATTATAGGCAGTAGTTATTATAAAATACTGACTTTGAGAAGACGGTGTACTTAGGTATCTGTGGAATGTTCAAACGATGTGCATTTAAATTTTCAGTTAAATCAGTAGAATGCCCATTGTGCATTATGAAACGATCCTAAAAATCATTCCAAATTCAAAATTTCGAGATAGTGATGGATTTCGATTTGGTTCTACCAGCTTAAAGTGAAGCTAGCAGAATTCACATACATAAGAGAACCAATAATTGTTCAAGGGGGTAATGAAAGATCGTAGAATAAGCCAAAAATATTGTAATTTAAAAATTTGTTATTAGTGAGGAGATTCATTTTTATTGTGCAAACTTTAAAGGGTCAAGTTTTTTGCTTGCGATAATAATTAGTTGCCCTTTAACTTTTTGTGCAAAGGGAAGCTGAATATCTTTAATAAGGTATCGAAGAAGACATATTATTGCAATAAGTGAAATATTTTGATTTAGCTCTACTGGTTTGAATTGAAAATCATGGTGTAATAAGATTTTTGAAACATGACGAATAAAACAATTCTGAAACATAATACATATTCAACGCATTTCAAATTCTGAAAGGGTCTTAATAAATTTCTGACTGAGTGAATCCAAAAGCATTATTATTTTGGAGAATTTTTTGTAGTGTTTGGTCATTTTTGATGAATCACTCTTCTCTTTGTTTCAGTAGTTTTGAATGTAGATATTTTTTTAGTGAATCTTGTACTCTTTCTTCAATATAGTTAAATATTCGTTTATAGATTCGAGAATTTGTAGCAGTGGATTGGAATGATACTGAATGTTGATTTTTCATTATTTCATTACTTACTTAAGTGTTTCTTGAATTCATTCTAGATTTTCAGTCGGTTCACTTTTTCTAAATATTAATAAAATTAATAATACATTATATAACAGCACATAGCACAAAACATAAATAGTTGTAAAGATAGTACATAAGGCAACTTGCAGTAAAAATAATCTAAAACATTTTGTCGAGAATTTGTCGTTAAAGAAACTTTGAGTTTTACCAAGACAACCGTTTTTTTTTTCTTTATTAACGGTTGTCGATTATCGACAACAATTGCTCAATACGTTGCTTATTACAATAGTCATTTACAGAAACATTGGAAACAAGTTTACCAGGAAAGCTATCCTTTGTAAAAACAAGGGACGCGACAGGTTTTTTTTTCAGGAGGAAATTCTAGACAATTATTCTACAATAAGAAAATATATTTCCATGATTTTTCTTCGAATGCCTTGCCCACTCAAAAGAGGTGAAAATAATGTATGAATTTCGTGTTGAAAATTACACGTCCTTTGTTGCCTTCTCAAATACTTTGATCAATTCAAAATGCTTCTATGAATATATTTGCATACTCAAATCACTGAAAGTTGTGAATTTTACTTAATGGAAAACTTGAGTCATATCATGATTTAATCTAAAAATATAGGTTAAAATTCTACATGCATGAGCCAAACTAATTTCATATACAACACAAAATTCTGAAAAAGATATTGCCTTCATAAAACATGTTTTTCAAGATATTACGTATCCCAAAGATTTTAGTAGTGAAATAATTGAAAAAATTCAAAACCATATTTTTTGAAGGAGCGATAAGGCATGTTTATAATATACAATCAGTTTCCAAGTTTATGTTGCCAGGATATGTATCTGTAAAACAATTGGGGGAGTGTATACGCCACTGGCAGACGACTGCCACACCAAAAAAAACATAATTAGTATCTCAATTTTTAATGCGATACCTTTCTTGCTGAAAATATGAAACAAATCGGTTTAAAACTAAATTTATGAATGATTTTCAGCTACCAGAAAAATATAAATTTTGGAAACATATAAATCAAATGCTTACGGAATATAAATAGTCGAGATGTACTTACATAAAACCCATGTTTATTTGATATATTTGAAAAATTGTTTCAATTTTATTGAATGAAAAATCATAAGTATCCCTGAAATACAATATTATTTGTAAGATGTATATAAGATGTATGTATAAAGGAAAGAATAAGGAAACCCCGTAGTCTACGTGACAGTCCTCATGAAAGATCTCTCTGCGGTTGAAAAAATTCCGCACAATCATTTTAACTTCGTTATCCAGTTCGAAATGAACTTTTACATTTAAGTGTTTAGTCTTAGTCCATCCTTTTCAACGAACACCGAAAAAAATCTTGCATTTCGAGGCCGACCCTCCTGTCCCTGTCTGGGCAAGCCAGTTTTTTTTTCAGTCGTTCGCTAGACTAGAACTGGATTTAACGATCTCTGACTCGTAAAATGCCTTTGTGTTCGATATTCGATTCTACTTTCTTTCTCTGAAATGTTTGTGTTGAGTATGTAATCAAAAACTACAGAACTCGAAGTTTTCCTAATGAATTCCAACTCTCGTTCATTGATGAAGAAAGTGAAATGTAAATTGTCATTTGCAAGTTATGGAAAATATATAATTCATAAGACTTCGGTGAGATATTTCCTTTCGAAAAAGACGCCATATCAGGAGTGACTAATTCAAAAGTAAATTTTTCAGGAGAATAGACTACCTCTTTCAAGAAAATACTTTTTCTCCATATAATTTCTCTTTAAAACCCTGAAAAACCAAACCTTCCATTTGTTACAGAGACCTGTTCACTTTTATCTTTCATAGAAGCCAAAATTTCACACAGAGACAGCATAATTAAAGTTCAATTCGACAGTATAACATTTGATGTAATCTCCCATATAAGACAAGAAGAAGAAAAAAGCTTTTATCAGTTGAAGTTGTACTTACAACACCTAAAATGAATAACTTGATCTGACCCAGTGTTGCCAAGATGTTGAATATAACCTGTAAAAATTTTCTCTCTCCGTCGTCACTCCAATTTAAAATAGAGGCCCTTTTTTTATCATGTAGTAACATTGCTATATTCTAAACCGAAATAGATACGAAGACGATTAAATGGGGAAAAAAGTAACTGTCACCGGGAACAAGACAATGGTCGAAGAAAATTTACGGGGACTCTCGTCCTTCTCGAGTTTTTGGAATGGAATTGTTATTTTGTAGTATATCAAAAAATGGAAAAGAAAAATGTTATTGTATTCGAAGTGTACTATGACGATGTAATAATAAATATTCGATAAAACGTTTCGTGTCAACATGGCCACCACAACTTTTTTTTCAATACGACCTGTCTTTTTTATTACAGGCATTGATAAAGCCATAAAGTCACAATCCAAAGGTGTATCTCATTTGATATTTTTATAGCGTTTCATTTGAAATAACTAACATCATCACTGAAAACAATTTTAAATTATGATCCTGTCGTTACTTCTTTTGTAAATTGTTTCAATTTCTTCAAAATATAATTCAGACAACCCAATAAATTCGAAAGGTAGGTACCTTAACATAATGAAAATTCGTGCTTTTTCTTGAAATGTATCTTTATTTTCTATTTAATGAACTCGATTTAGATGAATTACCACTGAATATCCGCCATGAAATACAATATTTTCAACAGAACGGCGCTCCTCCCCATAATGCAGCAATAGTAAGGGAACATTTAGATGCAATATTCCCAAGAAAATGGATAGGAAACAATGAAACAATTAAATTGCCAGCTAGATACCCAGATCTTACTCCTTTAGATTTTTTTGTCTGGGGATAGGTACATAAAGGATCAAAATTTTTCAACACTAAGTACAGATATCGGCCATCTCAAACAAAAAATAAAAGATGCATGTATCTTATAGAAAACTTATGTGCATTCAACAATGAGGTCGTCAATTCGAACATTTAATGTAGATTGTTATGTATCTTTAATTTCTCATATGGGTTTAATTTTTCCCAAAAGTTCATGATAAAATAAATTGGTTATCTGTTTGATTGTTGTCACTGATATGTCTGTTCAAAATCTGTTTTTCCGTTAACCAGCTGTCGCACCCCTAAGAACGACAACCCTCAGAAGTCGAAACTTGTGCGAGCTAAGGATTAACGAGGTCATACCTTTTAACGTGTGATTCCTAACACAGCCACTGACGATGGTGGTTATTTCAAATGAAATGCTATAACAATATCAAATGAAATATACCCTTGGATTGTGAATTTATCGCTATATAAATATATGTAATGAAAAAGACAAGTTGGTATTTTAAAAAAAAGTTGATGGTGGTCATGGTAACACGAAACGTGGTTGGCAGCCAGCCATGAAAAAAATTAACTATAATGAATTGACTAATGACATGGCATGAGAGTAATGTCCAAAAATTGACGTGATAAGAATGTCAAAATTTATACGCTAATCTGTAAATATGTCGAGTACTTGTTATAATTCTTAATATGTAAATTTAATGTTAATTCCTCAAAACATTGGCAAGGGGCTCCAAAGTAAAAGAAGACCAGAAGAAAAAATTGAAATTGCAAATATTATGCCGTGACTTTTTCTCCTTGATTTTGTTACTCGCTAGTTTAGGTTTAACGCACACGGCTATGAATAATCTATTATTCCTGTTTGACCAGTTTCAGTTGTACTTTTTCTTCACATTTCAGAGAATTTCGAAACTTCCCATACAGCAAATATTGCAAAACTTCATGCATACAATTACATATAAAGTACTTTTCATTTCCGAATGGGATTCTCTACTTTGCAGTAGGTACGTAACAATTTATTCAGGTCAACACGCGTATGTGGGTTACAATTTCAACTAAAATACTATATACAGCAAGAAAAAATCTCCCACATTGTTTCAACAACAATGGCAGTTCTTCGAGGAACTGCGCGCCATTTCGTTATATAACAGGCGATTTTAAATGAAAATTCGATAGCACTGCGGCATTTTACACTTTCTATGCCGTATTGCTTGCTTTATTCGGCCACAATTTATTATTACCCACGAGCCATGATTATGCGTACGTTTAGGTCTTGTTGATGATTATATATTTTATCGACGTAATTGCGTATTAATTTCACGGTTGCAGTTGTGTATTGATTACAAATTATTAGATTCGTTAATGACGTAAGGTTTTTCGGGAATCGTCGCATGCAGACGTACCGATTTAGGAAGTTATTTCCTATTGATTTCAGTAATAACCAACTTGTGGAGCTTTCATTTCGATTCTTGGTTTCGTAGTAGTACAATATTAAATTCAGTAATTCGTATACAAATTGTGTATGAAGATTAGGAAGACGTTTTCCTCTAGTTATTTGCTAAGGAAGAGTATTTTTCCACAGCACTAATCTATAGAAGAGACGATGGGAGAGCCTATATGTTCACTAGATTTGTCACCCCTCGATAATTTATTCTTGGGATATGTATAGAGCAAAGTCGATGGAATAGAACCTTCGTAGTAGCATTTCAAAACATTGGAACCGAGTACCATTGAATTACTTTGGACATGTTTCATAATATAGGAGAACGTTTCGAACAAAATTGTATGTATGGTTTTCTTGTACTTGACCTGCAATTCTTTACTGAGTGTCTCAGCTCGAAGAACAAAAGATGGGTATGCATTAAATTTTCGTAACATCGTAACATACTGGCCAGAATCAATGAAAAATACAAACAGTAAAATGTAACAATTAATTGAGAACTAAGAAAGCTGAAAAAAAAAATTCAAAAGTATTTTTCACAAAGTTACTCCAATAAAAAAATCTGTTAAATATGGAATAAATGATGACTATTTATATTGACTGAAATAAAATTTTAGGTCATTTCTGAATTATACTCTATTGGATATATTACTGGCCATCTTTCAAGGTGATGGGGGTTGTTATCTAAATACATTTTCTATATAAAATGACGGCAGATGTTTTTAACATCTGCCGTCAGTTTTACAAACAATTTTCATCCGTGACTCAATACTTGATTAGAAAGATGTAGAATATGTGGTAGGTATTTTACGTTCTACGTTATCTATCAATTATTGTTTTTTTTTATAAATGTAATAGTATCATCTTGCGTCTGTATATGACTATTTTTCTCCGAAAAAACCTTTTGTGGTTTACGTAAAGTCAGTATTTCAGGATATTGTTGAAAATTGTGTTGCTAAGTTGGTTCAAACACTAAAGTTAGAATCTACATTAGCAGTAAAATAATCAATAATGCACTTATGTATTTTGTCGAATAATTATCAAGATTTTTTCAAAGGAAAGTAATTGTTGTGCCTATATTTTTTATAAAGGGTAGCTTTGTTGACTTGATATCATGTTAGCACATCCACCCTTGTATAATTCCTGATAAAATACAAATGTTGAAGCTTCTGTAACTAATTTTTGTCGAATGATTGTCGAAACTTACCTAAGATCTCACAGAAATCTATAAAACGCATTTCTCGGGAAATTATTGCATTTTTCGTGTTATAAGAATATTTTGCAACGTGTGGCAACACCGCAATATATGTATATATATATATATATATATTTGATTTATTTATCTACTTTTTTCAAAATACTAAAACGGATAAACCTGGAATTGATTTATATCATAGTGATAAATGTTTTGAATATTTTTAAATAAAGAAATGTAAATAAAGTTAATATCGTGGAGGAAGAAGGATGCCGTATGGGAGCATTCTGAAGGAAAAATTGCAAAGTGAAAAAGTGGCTGTGCCTAGTAGGAACACTTAAAATGCATTAAAAGTGACGGTACAGGTGGAACAATCTCGAGTTTTGCATATACTTTACAAATAAATAAGATGTAGAACGCTTGCCAATCCCAACGGTTCAGATCCTTCTAGTCGATAGCAAAAGCTGTTAATCAGAACCACAATTCAACCACTAACACAAACGGATGGTTCAATTGCAACGAACGATTTACGTCTCACTCACTCCACAGTTGATTTTCTGGGAAAGATACCAACCAATATTCCCACACTAGAAGCCACAATGCCGGAAATTACTTTTCGACAGCGCCTAGTCAGGCAAATTTTGAAACGGATCAATATCAACAAGACGTCTGGTCCTTATGAAACACCCGTCATCGTACTTCGTTCTTCAGTTTCTTGAAAGAACGTTCCCTGCAAGTGGCAGGCGATGGATATCTCTCGAATACTTTTAACATCAAAGCTGGTGTTCTCCAGGGATCCACATTATCTCCAAACCTCTTTTTATTGTAAATCAACGACTTATTGAAAAAAAAACAAGAATTCAATATATTGCTTTACTGACGACGACACAGTTGTCTCGTCATTCCATTTGGATTCCAAGACATCGGCTACGGAGGCATATCTTCACCGGCAGCAGGAGGTGGCATATCTTGATGATGATCTAGAAGTTATTTCGAATTGGGGTGGAAGTAATCAGCTTCGATTCAATGCCACAGAAACCTAGACATCGGTTTTCTTCAAGAAGATAAATGTCCCCGCACCCTTTTATAGATTTTCTTCTCCTCATTCACTGTGGTTACGATTCTGATTGAATATGAGGTGTCCTGCAGTGAAGTGAGTTAATTCTCTTCCGACACGCACTTGATCGTTTTATCGAATCTGAAAACTTTTGTGAAATTGCTACGAAAAAACCTTTCTGGCGGCGTCCAATTTACGGCTTTCAAAATTTCACTTCCACCTATATATCGACGATGTCCGAAAAGTTGCTGCCTCTACCACTTTCCTGTCGAATTTCAAGCTGAAAGCGTTCAAGTCATGATTCATAAAAGTTCGCAGCTCCGGTAAAAATAGTATCCCATTGTTCGGGATAAAATAAACTGCCAAAAGGTCTTTTTACGTTTTATGTTTCCTGCCACAGCCGAAGGAAACGTTTCGTGGATAAAGGGAGGATTTTGTTTTCGAAAATTTCTAATAATCGTAAAACAAACTGCGTAGGCTGATATCGCCATTTGGAGGTTGTGGTATATCGTTCATTCGCATACTCCTAAAACGATTGATGTGTTTTCATTATTTTTTAACGATGTTTTCTACATATATTTGTGGCTTGATGCCTTTTGCGAGATTGTTTATGAGATTTGAATTATTCGATATTTACAAATGGAAAATGATTAATTCGTTTTGATGCTTGGTGGATAGGTTGTAGTAGTCTGAAGCGATGAGAGACATAAAAATTTGTCTGAAAATCAAGAGAAGTGTTTGCTGTTTGAAGTTCTGCGAGTTGAATAAAGTACAAATGAATAATAAGAGTTTCATCTACCTATAGAGGTTTATGATACCAAGTAGAAGAAGAATAGAACATTGTAAAATGTGATAGATATATGCGTTGTGAGACTTGAAATACATAAAAGTAATACCTTAAAATGAGAGGAAAATATTTCAAGACTGTATTCTGTACACAGAAGAAAACTGAATAAGTCAACGAATGGACAAAATGTTTGAACCAAGAAAATACGGCGTAGAGGGATTTCCTTGAATACAAAAAAACAAAGAGAAAAAGGACAACAGTAAATGAGTGAAAACAGTTTCATTAAACTGAATGAAAGCTATAAAGCAAACAACATAATGCTGCAGTGCATGAAAGAAATAGAAGTAGGAATGATGGAAAAAATAAAAAATTTGAGAGAAGGGGACGCTGGAAAAAATGTTCACAAGAAAGAACACCAAGTTGAACCGTATACATGCATAACAATCGTCATCCAGATCCAAGAGACAACTCTATCAAGGACAAATCACAAGCACTATAGGTAAAACCTTAAGGCCCTCTAAGATCGGTGCCTGTGCGAAAGTAGTGATTCACATTGGATTTGAATCACTGGAAATCAAATCCATTTAGAAAAACGTTCTCAGGAAGTTTATTCCACATTAACGCAGTTCTCTAGATGGAAAAGTTCTTGAACAGTGAAGTTCGTGGTGTACTGAGTTGAACCTCAAAACGATGGACAACCACAGTCCGTCGCGTGTTTATGATGTGTACCGGTCTTGGTGGTATCAAATGTGCCAAGTTACTTGAACACTTCCCGTGAAAGTGTATATAGAAGAGATACCTATCTCCAACCTTTAATCGATGTTCCAGGCAAGTTTGCAAGTGATGTTCGTGTCTCCAACCAGACAGATGGCTCTTTTCTGGAAGAATCCAGCAGATGGTATGCTTAGGGGCGGAGCTCCGTCCATGAGAGCAATACTCCAAAGAAGGTCTGATTTGAGCTTTATAAAACATCCAAAGTTGCTGAGGTGTGTACAGTTTTCTGGTTTGCAATAGTGTTCCAAGCTTTTGATAAGCAGCCTTCGCAGTTCCAGCGACATGATTGTGCCAAGGCATATTGGTGTCAATTTTAACCCCCAACCATCTTATCGAAGCAGAAAATGGAATTGTCTCACCTGACATTATTATATCCGGCTTGGAAACCGATGCCTGGGCTTTTCTGAACCTGATTACTTTCACCCCAATTCGAAATTACGTTCGGTACTCAAAAAGAAACAATCCGGCGAATTTCAATAGCACCAAGCTTTTTGATACAGGTAAAGAAATGATAGACGCAAAAGAAAGATTGGAATATGAAATTAGTGGTCATGGTAATAATGAATAAAAACGCATGCGCAGACAATGTGGTTGTCTCACATAGATACTATGTTAGGAAATGATTTTATCCTGGCGATCCTGTTAAGGATTATGTGATAAGTGTACAAAGTTTAAAATAAATCTTTCCGTTTAAAGTTAGGGAGTCGGTTACAAACAAACATAAAAGTGATGATAATTATAATAAAAGCGTGTTGAGGCACCAGGAATATGTCATGCCGGAGACTCCAATTTAACTGTCAACTGTGATATATTTCTTGAGACATATATTTTTTGAATACTCGAGAACTAATAACATGAAAAATATATTCTCAGGTTGTTAAAACACTTGATGAACTGTTTATAAATAAGACAAATTTCACTCTAATGACTTCTTGTAAAGGGTGTTTTTTATAGAGGTATAGAACTACAAGTTGCGATGAAACAACGATGGATTATTCGATTGACATGAATTTTATTTATCCGAAAGATAATCTTGTGGCATTACATTTTAAATATGATTTCTGGCATATGACCGCCACGGCTGGCGCGGATGTAGTCCAATCTG
>WOGP01004374.1:0-14072 GCA_015342065.1 Leptinotarsa undecemlineata | reverse complement strand
GTAAATTAACATAAAAAATCGACGTGTTTCAGGATTATTTCTTAAAATGACCTGTTTAGCTAAAAATGAATTTGTTCCATACTTTACGGATACAGTGTATGAATCTCTTACCAAAACATTCAATATTGAAAGTCTTGAATTACGCAGAAAACTTGCTGGTAAATTTTTCTTTATAAATTACTGCATAACAGTGTGGATGCTACGGAGGTTTTATCTCTTATAAATTTCTGTATGCCTCATTTTAGAAGTAGAAATACAAAACCGTTTTACAACCAACAGGCCAGAAATAATTTGTACTTCAAGTCACCTATCTTCAGCATTTGCAATAATTTCAATTCAATTTCAAATGTGTGTGATATCAATTTTGAATTATTAAGTATTACTATTATTATCTCTTGATATAGCCAGCTTGAAGTGCTGTTGTATGAAGGCAGTGTTTGTATTGGATGAATTTATTGTTATATTCTCTTGCTTCCAGATTTATTGAGAAATTACTTTATTCAAAATAACAAAAATACAATTTATAACACTAAAATTATACTTACATCATACTTCAATGAGACAATTAAAAATTCAACTGCTTTTGATCACTAGTTCACTTGCTACCTCTGCAGAACATTGTCGTTTGTAACTATTTTGAAATCGGGCGAAGGCGCGGCATATACAGAATGTTTCCCAATAACATGCCAATATTTACTTTTTCATAACTATATCGACTGAGAATTATTCCCTTCAATGAATTATTGTTCAAAGTTACATAATTTCTTTCACGAGATGCGAATAAATGATCTATTTTTATGCGAAAACCGAACATGATACTAAAAAAAAATTAACATGAAATATTTGAAAAATTTTATTTTGAATACAGTGATGTATCAATTTTTCCTTGAAAATGATTCAGTACAAATACAACACGAATTTTTTTCTTAAAATTTCAGCACCCTGTATTTGAAGAGTTTATATCTATTGGACATATGTTCATGTGATTTTTTTCTCAAAATAAATCGAAAAATAAACTCCTGAAATATTAGCATATTGCCAATGAACACCTTATATGACCAGGTTTAAGTTGAGAAACCATTCTTGCGCATTCGCCATTTTTTGTAACATGCTAGAAGTGGTCATTCAAGTCGACTGAGCCATACAGTCAGAACATTTGACAGCTAATTACTCAAAATAAGAAATGAACATTATTCTGATGGCCAAACAAAATAGAGCCATTATTAGAAACTTCAGTACAGTACATTATTTTTTCAGTATTTGTAATTTCCCCATTTTCTCCCCTCGTGCGAATAGAAATCATTCCAACAAATTTAAATTATATTACTGGTCGAAAAATATGTCTTTTCAAAGCTCTTGAAGTTTTTTTTGCAGTGATTCCTACATTTCAAAATAATTTTAAAGTTTGCCAGCCCCACCACAACCCACATTTATTCCATAAAGTTCTTTTTGAAAAGTTCTGGCATACACTGAAACATTTCCGAATTCAATCAACGGCAATTCTTCAGGGATGTCTTCTATGAAAACATTATAGATTTTACTTTCTAGGTATTCCCAAACAAATGTCAAAGGCGATATATCGATGATCGTACAATCATGTTTCAAAAGAACGGTTTCATTCACACTATATTTTGAATATTCGGGAGAATTCAGTTCAACATTTTATACGGCTCATAGACGGCGGCTTTATACAGCTGACACAGAACCCTGAATGGCCTGCAGTCACCAGATTTATCCGCCCTTGATTGGGTTTGTTAAACCATTGGGTTTTCCTCAAAATGTAAAATTTCAAATGATGAGCAGATGCGTGAATGAATATGATTTCTTCCATTTGCAGGATATTTTAAACCATAAACCAAAATTGTTATAATTTACTCATAATATACCATTCTTGGTCCCTTTAAAAACGGATATGAAACTGAATACAGGTGTCTACAAGAAAAAGCTAAATTTGAGAATGCATAAATATCTCACTGGAAATTTCCAAGACAATGAAAGTGAATATAAATTTTAAAAAAACATAAGGTATTGATGCAAATGAACTCATTCGGAAAATATTAACATTTAACAGATAAAAAACCAAATATTTCATATTGCCTAAATTACAAGTTTAACGAAACTAATTTGGAATGTGAATTATATGTATAAAACATTTAGTAACAATCTTGATAAAGCAGAATTATTAAATACTATTTTTTCGAATGGTAATTTTGAAATTTGAGGCACATTTTACAACTTGACAAAAATGCTATTGTAGTAATGATAACCAAAAGAAATAGAATATTCTGAATCAAACCAAATGAATCATATTTCATAAAGAACAAAAAATTATTATGGCAACACTGATTATTATAGTTATGAAGTTGAACGTACTTTAAAATTGAAAGAAACAATTTCCGGTACCTATTCCTATGTATTATTTAATAATTCATTATTTAAATATTAAATCATGCCGAATATTTAAATATCTGACCACGGTTTTAGCAGTTTGATTTTTCGCCACAGACAGCCGTAGACGACGATGATTGCAATATTACAAGAGCCTCTTGATAGAAATCTGACACATTTATGCTTTAGGTACTAGCACTATTTGTGATTAACTGAAAAAAACCCACGAAACCTACGCATATTTGGTATATACAGATTTCATTTCTCTTCATCTCTGTATAGTACCGAAAAATATAACAGGGCAATGTAATTCTCATTTTCCAAATCTGTAAATATCAGCCACTATACTAGATATATATACTCGTGATAAAAAATAATTATCACATCGTGCATATGAACTGTCGTTCATAAACAGAGTATGCAACATTAAGTTAACTTAAAGTTTCAACGTACATAAAAAACATAACTTCATATTTGATGTTTCTATATTTTTTGTTCACATTCTATATTTCCGATAAAATCAGATAAATACAAAGAAACGTCACTGAGAGGATATTTCATTTTGAGATTATGACTACGTTGCAAAGGAAATTTCTTGACAACCGTATTTGTAAAAAATTTCCAGTTTGTTAAATACAAAAAGAAATAAGGGAAACCAGCAGCAGTGGGGCATATTTTTTTGCCAGTACTGCAGTTTCATCTTATCGAATCAATAGTTTCAGTATTCTGTGAATTCAATCATCACTCTGTGCTGAATTCAGACCCAAGAATCAAAACTAGAACTTCAAAGACCCAATCGTCGACTAAATTCAAAAGCTTGCCCAACGACTAAAATTTTTAAATCGACCATTGAAGTAATTCGTGGCGCCACGCGAATTGTAAACAGACATTACAGGTAAGAAAACCGTATAATTAATTCAAACAATACCGATTGACGCAAGTATTCTACAGATATCAACGTCACTTCCATATGTACTTTTAAACATCACAACACTCGTCACGCAAACACACCATATATGCTGACGAAATATAAAGTGGGTCAGTACAAAATCTTCAATTCAGGTTTACCAATTTTCGAATTCATTTATTTCCAACCTAGATGGACTGTTGGACAACTGACTAGTTCTGGATGACAAGCATTATGAAAAAATCACAAAATGAGATTTGAATGAATAACCCTATTCTGCGCGGCTTTGATGGATATGACAATAACTAGCAGCAGGGCATCGCACATGTGGTATGTGCCATTCAGGATTCCTGACCGTGATGGAGAATATGCTATAAACCTAACAGTCACCGTAAGGTCTCTGACCACAAACTCATTTCAGTGTTGAGTGAATTAGCCATAAATGTTGGGGAATAATCTAACCCGCGCAAAGTTTGGCATTGCAGATCAGCTGAATGGAAGGATCTTCAACACCATTTCCGAAATTTTCCCTGGATAGATGTTTGTTTCAGCTCTGAAGATCCATCAACTTGTGCTTCTGGAGTTACGGAAGTTATTCTAACATCCATGGATGCATATATCCCTTTTTCAATTAAATGACCTTCTAACGGCAAACCTTGGTTCAACAAAAATTGCGAGCGCCTTCACAAATCGCGCCTACCGGTTGGTAGCTTATGCTATTAATCAGAACTTAACAAAATCCACATATTCCACGACTAACACAAGCGGATAGTTCAAATGCAACAACAGCCATAGAACAAGCAAATCTACTAACTGAACAATTTGCGTCCCACTCCACAGTCGATTTTCTGGGAAAGGCACCACCCACTATTCCCACAATAGAATCAACAATGCGGAAAATTACTTTTCGACGGCATCTAGTCAGGCGAATTTTAAAACAGCTCGATATCAACAAGGCGTCTCTCGCCCAGATGCGCAAATGAACTCTCATCAGTATTTTAGAGACTTTTCAACCTGTCTCATTTGAAAGGTGTTTTTCCTTCTGGTTGAGAGATTACTCGCTTTCAGCCTATTCCCAAAATGATCAAGAAAAATCATCCAAATAACTATAGACCAGTCGCTTTGCTATCAATGATATAAAAATCATGGAGAAACCCGTAAATCACCATATCCTTAAATATTTGGAAGGTTTCAACATCTTGAGCGATCACCGATATGGCTTTTGGAAATAAATATCTATCGTATGCCACCCATATTTGGAATAACGCAATCGAGAAACATGGAGAATCAAGAACTGTTGCGCTTGATATTTCTAAGGTCTTTGACCGTGTGTGGCATGAGGGTTTGCTGGCCAAACTTTGATGTTATGACTTGTCGGATCATCCCGTGGATTAACTATCTATCGGGCGCGCCCCAGGTGGCGGATAGGGGAACGGCCAGGGAACTGGGAGCACTGTCCGGGAAACCCATGTGGCCTTACGGACGGGGTCGCTGGACTCCTGGTCAGTGGCAGAAATGAGTATGGTGAGGAGAACCCAAACTCCCCAAAAGCCTTTGCGAAACGTGCCACCGTGGACCAGTCTACCCAAGCTAAGGTGTAAGGAATCGTACCGACAGCTAAATGACCGCAGGGTGATATGCGGTTACGAACTATCTCTTTGGGGAAACAGGCGAAACATCATTGTAATCAGCCGTCCTCTGGTAAGGCGGGGCTCTGCCAGAGTGACCAACTCTTCCCCTGCTACTCGTGGATAGCAGGAATGAAAGAAACACAAAAACAGACACAGAAAAAACACAAACCAATCCCGAGGCTGGACAGAAATGATCATCTCAATCTATCACTGTGGCTGGGGATTAACAGAAATGTCCACCCCAATCTACCACTTGGAATGAGGCCAAGGCCAAGGCGTAAGCGCAATTGCGACGCCGAGGCCAAAAGGAGAAAGAGAGCGATAGAGGCAGGAGTGGCAGCAACTATAAGTGCACCTTCATCCTCCCCCACTCCACCTCCAACAGCAAGGGCACTTCCTGCGGCGGGCGCCAAGAGTTCCGCCTAGAATAAAGGCAAGGAACCAGCTACAGGAAAGTGCCCTTACTTGAGCACCTCCACGGAGGGAATCCCAAGAAGGTTGAAAAAGCCGCGCAACGACAGTAATGTCGCTGCACCTTCCAAAACCTTCACGAAGGCCGCCGTGAGACACCTCAAGGTTGCCAAAGAGAGTGTGTGTTCGGCGAGTCTTGGCCTTCACCTGCCGATATAAAGGAGATGTAGTGACCTGCCGACCTTCCTGAAAAGGACAGAATGGACGATGATCTAGGAGGACAACTCCTTGGGGTACAATGGGTCACATGTGGCCTAAGTGCTGTGAGTCTAGACTCACCCTTCCTACCATTCCTACCATTGTCGAATCATTTTAATGTACGAGTCTTCAGCTTCCTGAAAGAATGTTTTCTGTAGTCGATGGATATCTCTCGAATACTTTCACCATCACCGCTTTTGTTCCCCCGGGATCCATATTGTCTCCAACCCTTTTTTTATTGTATATCAACGACTTCATTTGGAGAACTGCGTTTATGTGGAAAAATGTTCCTGGGAAAATTTTTCCAAATGGATTTAATCTTCAGCGATTCAAATCCAATGTAAATCACTACTTTCATATTTTGCCCTTAAAATGAAAAAGACTAAAGATCTCCAACTATTCTACTATGCACTAAAGTCATCAGTGAGGGATCACCGTGAAGGTAATTGCTCTAAATTACATTTAGTTGAAAATTTTGTAAGTGATTTGGATAACAATTCCTAAACCGATGATGAGAACTGGAATAACTGAAAAAAAAAGTAATGTTTGTTATACTGGTTTCATCTTGTAAGTATGGAAATTTGATAACTGAAGTAGAACAGTATTATCAATTGCATGGTAGCAAAGTATGAAACTCCTGATGGTAAGAAGTGTAATGTCAATGGTGATATTTCAAGTGATATTCCGTTAACGATTACATACAAAGACCATTTTGAAAAAATGTTTAATAGTCAGAATAATTCTTTTTTTACACGAAAGCAGTTTTTGGAAGAAAATCCTAAGCAGTTTTTGGAAGAAAATTCTAAGCAGTTTTTGGAAGAAAATCCTAAGCAGTTTTTGGAAGAAAATCCTAAACACTTCCAGGAATCCGCGATTCCTGTGATTGATGACGGAAGCCATACTGGCGAAAGATCAGCTTGATTATGTGATGGATTTGGCCGATACTTGAAAACACTCCATAACGTATTCAATTAATAATTTATAGGATTTTCATTAAACAGTTTACAAAACCGCGACACGTATTTCACTTCAAAACAACAAGCAATTTTTCAATCACCAGAACTTCAATACTCTTCTTGATACACGTTTTAGCAACCAGGTTGGCGTCTTCAAGAGATCAGGCAAAACTAATTGAAACGTAAACTAATTCATGAAACATGTTTATACTAACTTATTGTCTCACGATCAAATATTATTTGAAATAGCTTCACTAGTAAGTGTATAAATAAGCAAATATTTGTGTTTTATTAATTGTGGAAAATTTTCAGTTTTTGTGCCACTCTTCAATCCACTTTCTTCTTTAATCGAAACTACAAGACTTTAATATATAACCCCCAAAATAATCCCCTTGTGTATCCTGACTCACTCGGTATATTTCAAGTACACGTGCAGAGAATTTTAAAATTTAAATAGCCAGAAAGTGACGTCATTCGGAGGCGTCTCTAACCCAAATATCTCATATCAGCAAACAGTCAAACACGCATTTTTTCGCGAACGATGGAAGGGACGACTCGGGTCGACGACCGACTCATCTATTTTTTTTTGTAGAAATTGCTGTTCATTCTTTCGAGAAGATTCGTAAATTCTCGACAAGTCCCAGTGTTTCATTTATAAAAAATTGCACGTTTAGAGGTTTAGATGCAGCTCAACGAACAGATTTACTATTTCAGTTCCCATTTTAGTAGCTTAATCGTTTAATCAAATTCAAATTATTAATAGTGTTTCAACATTCATACGATAGTAAATGATGTTGAGAAGCATTTTTTTCTCAATCGACCCATTATCTAGGTTGATTTCCGAAGTACTGCCACCTCCAGTACCTAGGCCTTGGATAACACTATTTATTAACCCCATCTGGTCGTCACAGTCATTGACATGAATCAAACAGCACCTTTCAAGTTTAATAAACTCAGTTAAAAATGCAACTGTATGATGAGTATTGTATTAAAGTGTGTGGTAACTTGTTAATTCATGAAAAACTATTGGACCATTGATACAAAATGAAGTTTGTTGTCCAAAATTATTCGTTTAGCAGATATTTGGTTAGTCAATGAATGCATGAGAAACGGTTTGTGTAGCATGTTTTCTCATCGTTACTAAAAGTTTGCTTACAACGGCAGTGTTTGCTTTGCTTATAGTATGTTAAAAATATGAGAACAATTGCCTTCTTAATAAATTATTTTCTACCTCGTTAATTAGAGTACCCGTTTTGTCAGTAATAAGCATCCAATAATATTTATTCGATTCCTTGTTTCTTTTTATTGTATTATGAACAAATAGCGATTTAAATACTTCGACATGATGAAAGTTTTGACACAAGTGATCATTTTTACCACAGACGACGCATGTCTAGAACTTTTTTCGATTCATTGAACATCAGAGTGGTGTGGAAAGAACTGCTCAAATGAACAACTTAAATATATATCATTATTAGTAGAGAAGCATTGTTATGGAGACATACTAGTGTCAATATGATCCACAAATGACGTCAATTGAATTTCCTTATTCAAGAGCACATGATACTTCGCCCTCTGACTACGGCCCTGTAAATAATACTTAAAGAGTCGGCAGTATATACTTACAGAGAAACTTTCATTTCCGGTAAGATATTCTAGAAAGATAACCTATGAACATTCCCCTGAAAAAATTAGATCGTATCTACAGGAAATATTAAATTCTACTTGGTTGCAATTTAATGATTTTGATATAGTATATTTTTGAATACTTATCATACAAAGCAATTAATAACAATTCGGGTTTAAATATATTTTCTGAAAGAGTGAGGCATATTTATGAGGTTGATAGTTTGGAAAAATATTGAAGACCTAAAATCCCAAGTTGGTTTATCAAAAGTTGCTTATATAACTAACACTGGACTACCAATAATAAGAATGTACATATGGAAAAGGTCGACGAACTTGCAGTCTAGATCTGGTTGTGTCGTAATAAATAAGCACTGATAGTTTTATTGGTACTTCTGGCATTCTGATATCGAAATGGATGATAGCTCGTTAGTTGGAAAACTAGTAATTATTTTTTAAATAACTTGGTATATTTACTTCTGAAGTACTTATTGTGAGTCATATTCCACAATTCACCAAAAAGCACGAAAAAATACTTATGAGTTCGCATCAGGGTCATTTGAAAAACTATTTATAAAGTATGAATCTTGATGAGAAAAGAACATTCAAGTAAATCAATGAGCAGATATTGGCGATAAGAAAAATGAGTTGTATTAAAAAAAATAAGGAAGAAAAATGTTCCGCATAACAAAAAGAAGTGAACAGCACTCACTTCGCTGAAACCAAAATGCCTCTTCATTTAAAATAACATTTTTAAAATAACATTTTGTATTAACCAATCTATATTCTTCTTGAATGTCAACAGTGTCAGAAGTGTATGAACATATTCTTCACTGAAACCGAAATTGTCAACATATGAGAATAAATTAAAAGGAAATTCAAATTAATGGTAAAGTATTAGGTACTTATTCTTGAATAGTAGGAATATTGTTAGAGATGCTTTCACCATCCACCTTATTTATTATTAACTAATATCCCCACTGTTCCCTGTTCCTCATAAATATTAGAACAAATATTGAAAATATATCTCAAAATAGTTTTACATAACAAAGTTTGAGTCTTACTTTTGTTTTCCGCGGTGATGAAGTTCTTCCACTAAGAAGACAAAAAGTCCAAAAGAATAAAATTTGGCTTCTGGTATTTTTGGTTATCGCCTCCTCTCCCACCCCTCAACGCAAGTCCGTCCCTACATCAAATCAAGTTGACCTAATAAGTCGATCAACTCGATTCAAATTCCTAGAAAAATTCCTCTTTGGTGATGTATTATTTAATGCAAATTAGGATTTGCCGAAAAGTAACTTTTCCTCGAGACAAGCCGTTATCCAACCAAGAACTGTATAAATAATGAATGAACCGAACTCAAATCAAACAGTTTAATGAACCTGGTCCGCAACAAAAAAATTCGCGAATGACTATATGTATTTCGGCGCGCCTGACCTCGGATCCCCAAAGGGAGCCTCCGACAAGCTAGACATCGCTCGGCCCCCACGTCTATTACAATTCCGATCGGATATTCGGGGTTCCTAGACGGACATTCACACGTCGGAAAAAACTCGATGTGGCCTGGTTCGGAAGAAAGTTGTGCAAAAAACTGAAAGACTGTGGCGAAGAGTGCAAATTCATTCAGAATTTTCAAAACTTTTCTAGCGAATAATAAATGGTTTTTTTCAATTCCCAGACGCGATAAGGAATAACACGAAACTAGTTAACATAAAAAAGCAGTTAGACAGATAAACTTGTAAGCGGAAAAGTGTCATTAAACATTTTTTATTGTCCTTAGAATGCTGTAAAAACTGCCCTAATTCCATAAGAAATTACGTCGCAATAAAAGCTAGATCATTCTGTTGTTTACCTTACGAAATGCGTAGTTGGTTGTCCTTCCTCCACTGGGGTGGTAGTCCAAAATCACGCTACAATGTTCCACACTACATTTCAAGAGACTACTTACTTCGCGACTGTTTTCTTCCTCGCACATCGCCTAGTAACCAACCGACGGCATAGAAATAACCGACGATACGCGATATCTAATGAGAGGAAGCGAGACGGCCACACGAACGTCATCGACAGGCGCACTAGTGCAAATTCCCCACCTCTTTCATTCGCCAATTTGAGATTTTGGTCGTTTTTCCTCCCCGAAACATGTCACAACCCTTAAATAATATGACAAATGGTCGGATGGAGTGTTATGCAAAAATTACAGCTCGAAAAAGTAGAGAAATTTTCACGAGAAACTATCAAAATCTGCCAAGGAAGCACCGCAAGTCGGCGGCAAGGCGAAGCAAGAGGGATTTCGCAAAATGGCTGCTATCTCAGCGCTTACTTGAAATTTTGCATTCACGGGATTTTTTGCAATTCGAGATATTTACTGGTCATTTTTTCAAGAGGGTTTTGATGTGTAGGTAGGTTGGTATTTTTCTCTCAGGAAAAGAAGCAGGTAAATGGTTTTTCAATTATTGAAATAACTCAACTCTGTTATTTTCGATTGATTCAAATATGTCCAACTCGCCCAATAAAATTTTTGAAGTATATCGTAAGATTCAAACAAGTTGAAATTTTTGAAAACGTAAAAGTCAACAAAAAGTTTTTTCTCTTCTATCACGAACCGTTTCAACAAAACTGAGAATTAGGTATCATAAACACCCTGCAAAATAGGAAACAAGTTTGCTTTTCAATACATATGGTCAGTGCCCTAAATACAGTCACCATAAATTCAACAATCGAAACGATTCTGATGTTCTACTTTACCCAGAACTGGCCCCATTTCATTCAATATTCAAATCTGGACAATAACTGCTTGAAATGAAAGTATATTATTGGAATAATATAAGATTTTGTCATAAATTTTTCAACACTTTCTAATAACTGGCTACTAATAAAATAACTTCAATATTGAGAACCACAGAGATATTGAAACACTGTAGAAAAAGACATAGGTATGTATATGTTTTTATAATTATTATACAAATTAAGCGTTGTTTATTTACTATTTAATTAGGTAAATGAATGACCAGTAATTTTTTTCTCGACATGAGAACCACCCCAAACTGATCCGCTACCAATCTGCATCATCAACCAATTATCTCCAAAACGTTTTGACAGTAACTATCTGAATGAGGAGTAACACCATGATAACTAAGGCTTTTCTAACGACTCATTGGAAGAATTCTTTTTCATAAATGATATCAGATTCAAATCACCTGGTTCCTACCCACATTTCGAATCTAAAACCTCATGTAAGTCATCAAAATATAGATGTTCATTTACTTAGTTTTCCCTAATTATATACCTATATCGGTATATCTTTGACGAGATGGATTATTAACATTTATTCCAATGCAGGAGGGTCTAAACTGATAGAAAAGCCAAATGTAACTACTTATTAGTGTAGGTATACCTCGAGGGATGAGTACCTACTAGTTGTTTCTTAAGGCAGAGACTGATCTAATTAGTTTAGCTCAAATTCCTTTTCAATCCAAACGGTCATCGAAACAAAACATGCCAATAATTAACTCCAACCAACTCTTGAATGTTGTGGTATCTCATGAGCAAGGTGATACTTCATCAGAAACTAGAAAGGTACAGGTTCAGATGGACCCTTTCAGAATTAGGTAGGAACAGTAAATATTGGAATAACTAACAATAAGGCAATGTAGAAGAGGAGGCATCGTTCCATTGGATAAACTTATGTTAGTGGCAAATTGAAGAAATGACCCCAAGATCTAAATACATGAAGGAGAATTTGAAATGACAAAATATTACATATTTTCAACACTGATGGAATTAACTGCAAAAGGTTAATTTTTACCTTGGAAACATTCAATTTAAACTGATACTACGTGTATATAGATATCCTAGATTCGTCCCACCAGAATTATAAAGGGGGTAAAAAACTCTAACGCCGCTAATATCGCGTCACAAATCATTCCTGACAGAAACTAATTCATGTCAGTTAAAAACCCATACCATCAGCAGGTGTTGCTTTTAACATTCTTTTAACATTTCGGAAAAACATTTGGAAAAAAAATACCAGACGTTCTATCACAACCAGTGTTAGAAAACAAGAGTTGATAAAGAAGAAACATAAATCTCATTTCAAGTTCTTATATAATGGGTTACACATCCAGAAGTTTACTGTTTTTCTCTGTAATTGGATGCATGCGCACTAATAATGAATTAACTGAGAAAAAAGTATATTCATCGATTCAATATTCAACTGATGCTCGTCATTAAAAAAAAATGGAGTTTGTGTTATTTAGATCATTACCGTTATATGTTCATCATTCAAATATTTAATGTGACGAACACATTGACGTAAAACACACCTGTTTGAGCCGAAAATAGCATTCATCAATTTTTATTCGTTCTTTCTGGAAGGATTATTCGATTATTTGAAGTGATAAATCTCTATAAATGGTACTGGAGTTTCTTCCCAACACCAAACCGTTATATTTAACACCTCGACACGTGTTTCAATCACCAAGTGATAATCTTCAAAAGAAAGATTAAACTAAATGTACATGCAATGTCATTCTTATTTATACCATACATATATACCTCTGCTAGGTATCTTTGGAATAAATAAGGACAACATTGTATGCAGATTTGAAGAAAATCACTTGGTGCTTGAAACACGTGTCGAAGTATTAAAAATAACTGTTTGGTGTTGGGATAAAACTCCAGTAATATTCATTACTACTGCAAAGGTCCCAAACAGTGCATTACAAGTACATTATCTTCAGTAGAAGTATCGATTACTTTACTGAGAAGTACACTCCTAAACTACGTTAAATTGTAATGTTATGAATGAAACACTTTGATCTTCCTCTTGAAGATGATCACTTGGTGATCGAAACACGTGTGAAGGTGTTAAAATAACGGTTTGGAGTTGGGAAAAAATTCCTGTAATATTCATTACTAGACCAAAGGTTCCAAACAGTGCATCACAAATACATTAAATTCTTAATTTTGTATGTTATACAGATTGATACTGAAGGGGCAATAACATAAGAGACTTTTTACGAAACATGGATGTCCGCACTGAGGATGGCAGCGTTCTTGCACCTTAGTGAAATTTTATCCCTTTTATGCGTTATATTTTGTAGTGTCTCTATGAATAATATGTTATTCAATTCTATAACAATGTTTAGAATACAAACTGAATAGGAATTTTTTTGTCATATTTTTCTGAGGAATATTAAACATATGTTGCGAAATAATTTTTTTTCGGGTGAAATATTCCAATCAATAAACATTTTCGTATGTATACCTACCTATGGTTGCTTCTTGGAAGATTTTTTATGAATATGAAATGTGGTCACATTACTCATCATTCGTTGTTAAAGGAGCTCTTTATTTTAAAATTCAAATTATGTTTAATTTTTTTATCGTTCTATAGTTTCGTTTGATTGTGAATTCAATCACGTTTCAAATTTCGGTTTGATCCTCTAATCATTCTAGTAACAAAAAATGTTCTGGCATCACCAGGTAAAAACCTGGAGTTGGAAGAATATTATTGAATCTATTCTACACTAGAAATTTCAAATCTCTCTATGAAGCAATACAAGTTTATAAGAAATACCAGTAACTTTGTATTGAAGGGACTATATTTTTAGGAGTGATTATTTTTGGGAAAGAAAGTTTTTGGCTTTCTACTACTCCATGTTGATACAAAAAAAAGAGGATAAGGGAATCTTCCAAAGAAAGGATGGAAGTAATTAATTTGCAAATAAGTAACTCCATACATGGATATGAAGATCATGCAAAGAAGTAACTTTCAGACACAAACTAAAAGAAAGTTCTGCTGAAACAGCTACTTTCATATAAACATTGAATTACACGAAAGAAAAAAATTCTTTCGAAACAAATACTTCTATATGAACACTGAATTATACAGAA
>WOGP01004373.1:0-14074 GCA_015342065.1 Leptinotarsa undecemlineata | reverse complement strand
TGAACAAGAACAAAAATAACAGTCATCACTGTGACATTTAGGCTGCCTCCAAACCATGGGTACTACAAAACGAAATGATTTCAGGTGAAATTTATGACTTACCTATGGGTGATAGAATTTTTTATTATTTTTTCCGTAATCTGCACACAGGAATATTTCGTTTTTATTACTTTGTATGCGTTTTCGTATGTTTCATTCCAAGTTCGTTCCACAAATACTACAGCAGTATCATCGGCGTACGATAATAGTTTTCCTTTGAAATTGCTGATATTGAATATATTTTTTACATGGAGCAAAAATTACATAGGGCCTATTACTGTTCCCTGAGGTACGCCCATGCTGAGGGGTAGTGGATTACTATATGAATCATTATATGAAACAAATATTACGAAATATAATTGTAGGTATGGGACAAAGAAAAGTATCTAAGAAAAATAAAAATTACCGCTTGGTAATGACCCAAGACTACCTGAGTCAACATCAATACGCCTTACGCAGCTGTAATATTCAGTAATCGGAAATTACTCAATATGTATAAAACTCTGAAGAAGCTTGCGACTCGCGAAACTTCTGGAAGAAATTCCAAAAATCCACGGCCTTCAAACCTGAAAAATAGTGACACTGAGGAAGTCACAGTTTCTTTAAAAAAAATTTTTCCTCTGGAAAAATATTCTCTCTTCAATATTTGGTGCTACATTGAAATAAATGGACTTTGTGGAATGAACCGAATAAAACTTTTCGAAATAGACTTTTTGTCAGCAGTATCCTCAAATTTCATGAAAAATTCTGTAAAGGAAAAGAGAGAAAACGAGAAACTCAGATGAACCAATTGAGAAACATAAGCCGAAAGTGAGGATCACCTTTTATAAGGATACATAAACAGAGAGTGATGTCTACAATTACTTACAATTCGTCTAATTTCACAAGACCATTCTCTTAATACTTGCTCTGCAATAAAGTGGTTGCGCTGCATAAGATTAATTTCATGGAATCCACAACGGAAAATTCCACTTTGCTCAGCACCTCATTCAACATCATGCCTAAATGTTTTCAAAACAATTCCACAATGTTTCGAGGATATTTAACACCGAACGACTCGCTTTATGGTGTTGTTGAAATGAAATACTGCTTAGTAGGTGCAAAATTCACGGAAATAATGTTTTGCTGCCAAACTTGTTTCAGCGTGTTGAAAGTCACAGGCGATACGATGAAATTGGGATGGCCATAATATACATTGAGATGTATTTTTTTATCGAGTACACCTAAGAACAGATATAAATTACCCTCTATTATACAAAATTGGTGGGTTGAACTAAGGTAATATTCAAGCAATGATACAATAAAAAGCAACAATTATATTACAAATATCATACACAAGTTTATTTTTTTGGTGAAATACTTTGATTATTTTTGTCATCAAAATTTTTTTGTAAATACAAGAACAATGTAAGACAGGTTTCAAATGAAAAATGTGGAGATCTTTGTTAGAAAAATATTTTGACGCTACTTTCCGAATAGAAATTAAATTATGAAAATTTATGAAGAGACAGAAATTAAAAATAGTCAGCGGAAGGAAGAATACAACTATGTACTTCCAGATAATAACATTGATGATTTTATGAGAACTATTGTTGAAGTTTCAAGAGAACAACTTCAATAGAATAATTTTCATATAACACTTTATGTGGCATTGAATATGCAATTAGATGATATTTTTGTTTGTGGAAAAAAGTTTATTTAGACTTTTTTATTGAATAGACCTTACAATAGATGTGATTCAACATATGTTGCTCTCAAGTTTCTGAGATGAAACTGTTTATAATCAACCTGATGGTGGTTGGACTGGTTCAGATACTGAACCACGAGAATCGACTAAAAGAGGAATCATCAAGACTCTATTAGACCGTGCTTTCGGACTCGTTTTCGAGAACGAACAAGACATCATCAAAAATGATCTTTAACGGAATGGATTCTCCAAAGCGATGGTAAAACAGATTTTGGCTGAAAGACAGAAAGAAAATTTTTGGCTTTCTGCTACTCTATCTTGATACAAAAATAAAGGATAAGGAAATCTTCCAAAGGAAGGAAGGAAGTAATCAAAGGGGAAAGCCAAAGTGGAAAGCCCACTCCTAAAAATATAACCCCTTTAATTCACAGCAGAAAAGTCTGGCAACGAAGATAATCCATCACAACCAGTGCTTACACTTCCCTATATCAGAGGATTATCGGAAAAGATGAGAAGAATTGGATCCAAGTACAACATCAGAACCTGTTTCAGATCCGAAAACAGGCCACCAAATGCGGACTGCGATTCCAAGAATTGCATTCACCGAATACTCTGCGAGTGAGGAAAATCCTATATCGGTGAAACTAAGAGGCCATTGAATATTCGCATTGCCGAGTACGAGAAACACACACAGCGAGGGAAAATCAGCAAATCAGAAATAGCGGAGCATGTTTGGACCCATCACCATGACATCGAGTGGCCCCCAACTGTAATCATACACCAGGAGAAACATTGATTTAGGAGAAAATTCTAAGAAACCGCATACATCTTGTCCAAGAATGCATTCAGTCAAGCTAGCGTAGAGATACATATGGGAAAAATGGCCAACTCTCGCCAAACGGTCATCTCCCACTAAACTGGTGAAGCGGAAAGAGGAAAGCGGATATAAGTGAAAGTACTCGGATGATTCACAAATAATCATTTCTCGGAGGAATTACTCCGGTCATCACCCGAAGATAATTGTGGATACCAACAATCGAAACGTCGTGAAGTTACTTGGCTTGTAATCTCTTAACTTTTTATTTTTTGATCTATTTTTTGTTGAATTGTTCTATTTTTACTTGTATTTCATTTCAATATCATTTCATTCCAGGTTTTTTGCATAATTTCATTGTTATTTTAATCTATGTTCAATTAATCTTCTTTATTGGTTTTTCAGGGATTTCAAATCATTTTATATAATATCAGAAAACGAAACCTGAACTAATGAAATTCATCATGGAACATTGTGAATCACCTTCAAAAAATAGTTGCCATTTAGTCAGTCTGCTTTGTCAAATTACCATGGACGGATATAACATTCAACAAAACGTGCAGAAAATCACATTGTTTCATCAAAACGGGCAACGTAGCGCGCGATTCTTCTATTTGACAGTCGACACAATCGTCCTACTGAGAGGACTTTTTGCAATGTGGTGAATGAATTTGGTTCCACTGGATCAGTAAACCATTAACAACACCCGTACGTCGACAAAACGCAAAATCTGCTGAATCTGCCGATCTCGCTGTCTGTGACAATGTTCAGGAGAATTCATGGCAGTCTATTTTGTGTTCCTGATAAAAACTTGGTATTTCGCAGACATCAATTTGTTGAATTTTGTGTCGTGACTTCGGCCTGCACCCGTACAAAATTCAACTGACCTGGGATCTGAAGGATGAAAAATCATCTTTAGCGATGAGGCCCATTTCTAGATGAAACGATACGTGAACAAAATTGTCGAATTTGGGACGATACCAATCCACATGAGATCTAGGAATGCCTATTTACACCAGAGAAACTCACTTTTTGATGAGGATTTTGGGCTGGCAACGTCATCGATCCATATTCCTTTGGGAACGATGTTTGTCAGACCGTCATTGTCAGCGACCAGCACTATAGGTCGATGATTATACCAACCCTTTCTGGCCTGAATTTGATGATCTAAGTCAACAACTACACAAACCACACATCTCATGCCATGGATATTCTACACGAGCGATGCGATGTGATCACGTGGATGCGATGTGAACTGGCCACCGAGATCGTGCAACTCGATCCCGTTAGACTTTTTCTCGAACGATAGAATACAGAATTAAGTTATCATGGTAAGAATATCAATACGAATATTCTTTGATTTGATTATTACAATAATGGTCAGTTTGATTGTACAGTATCGTTCATTTCCTAACAATGACAATTCAGAGATGTCTCAATCAAAAAGTTCCTGCCTTTCCATTATTGTATAGAAAAAGAGGGATACTTTTGGTGAAACGAGAGAAATTATCGAACAACACCACAGGTGCATGAAGTTTTCAGTTTCGAGTGAAAACACTTGTTTTAAATACTTTCATTTACTCAATCATTGTGTCAGCTTTTGATATAATGACAGTTGGAATATTCATACACCTAGTAATCTAGCCACAATTTGTTGAATTTTGCGTCGTGACTTTTGCCTGCATCAATACAAATTTCAACTGACCCAGGAACTGAAGTAAGACGATCATAGGCAACGACATGATTTCGCTGAATGGGCTTTGAAGCAATTGGAAACTGACACTGATTTTCATCGCAAAATCATCTTCAGCGATGAGGCACATTTCTAGATAAATGGGAGCGCGAACAGACAAAATTGTCAAATTTGGGAGGATACATTCACATGAGATCTATCTGATCTGATACAACCAAAAAAAACTCACTCTTAAGTGTAGAATTTGGGCTGGCGGCATCATCTGTCCATATTTCTTTGAGAACGACGTTGGCTAGACTATAATTATCAGCGACCAATACAATAGGTCGATGTTATTACCAACTCCTTTTGGCCTGAATTGGAAAATCCGGACAACAACTACATGTGGTTCCAACATAACGGTGTTACGTACAACACAGCTCATGCCACATTGGATATTCTACACGAGTGGTTTGAGGGCATGGTCATATTACGAGAAGGTGATGTGAACTGGCCAACGAGATCATGCAACTTGACACCGTTAGACTTTTGCTAGTAGGGTTTTCTTAATCCGAAATTGTATGCAATTGAGCCACATACCACAGCGTTCCTCAAAGCTAACATAACCCATGCTATCGGTTGATTTCAGCCTGATTTTTGCGCCAGTGTCGAAGGACGTTACGGATGCGTTCCTGCCAGAGAAGCTGCGTGGCTGACATTTGGTCTCCAATATGTTTAAGTATCTACGAAGGATATGTTTTTGTTAAAAACCTTGTAATATCTGTTTTTCCATTAACCAGCTGTCACCGCCCTTCGAACAACAATCCTCTGAAGTGAGAACTTATGCGAGCTGAAGATCAACAAGGTATTACCTTTCAACGTGCGATTCCTAAAACGAACTCTAGAATACAGATTTCGGGAATTTTTCGTTTACGATAATTATGTGTATTGTAACTACAAGTTATTCAAGAACAGGGCTTAATTAAGTTGGACCCCATCCATATGATTGTCCTGTTTGAAATTTTCATTTTCGCTCAACTTCCTATGAGTACTTGTAAATACTCGTGCATCCGAAATGAGTATTTCTCTTTGGGAAGTCATAAAACCGCCCGACTTTCATTTTTAACATTTTCCACAGTGACAGACTTCTGTTTTGACAAATTTTCATGAATAGTTCGTTCGAAGTGAGTAATATATTTTTTAAGATATTCTATATTGACGTAGCAGAGAATGTCACTTCCCGAAATCAGTTGATTATTGAATAAGAACGTGAAGTTATGTTGGCCAGAATCATTTTGAATGATGATTCCTCTAGTTTCGCAAATATTTCCATTACAATTACCATCGTCACTGCTGCAGGCAACTAGTGATGCAATTGAACCCCGGTTTGTGTTCAATAAACGCTACAAAATACAAATAAAACAGAACACAGAGTCAAATGCACTACGCATATATAGAGATAGCTCAAAACCCAAAGAAGGCTCAGGATGTGGAGTGTACTCCAGATCAACAAGCCTAAGGATTAAGGGGTAGTTGGAAAAATACCGGCGGTTCAAACAGAACTGACTGGTATCTCAATCGCCACAAAAGAAATTACCAGGAAAGGAATTTCTTGCAAAAACATAATAATCTGCACTGATAGCAGACAAGCCCTATTAGCCTTGAACAGACAACGTGTTATCTCGGTCCTAGTACTAGAGGGCTACCAACATTTAGCCAAAGCTTCGGTAGATAATAACATTATCATGAGGTGGATTAAAGGCCACGACAGGGGTAAAGGTAATTGAATTGCCCACTCTCTAGCCAAAGAAGAGGCTGTACTAAGAATTTCAGGAACCAGTGACACCTACGGCCTGATGACATTGACAATTGCGAAACTAGCCAAACGTCACACCCATGCTCAATTCCTAAAGACATGGGATGGAATCAAAGGATGCAATCTTGCCAGCATCACCCTGGGAAGCTGGCGCTGACCAGGAAAAATTTACGCTCAACAATAGAATTTTTAACTGGCCACTGTCAACTGAGAAAATACCTTCGTAACATGGGGCTGGCAAACACACATCTATGAAGAATGTGTGAACAGGAAGATGAAACTGTCAGGCATGTCTTATCCGAGTGTCCGGAGTTATCGTCAATAAGAGAGTGTTTGTTCGGAGAGTCTTGGCCTACACCTGCCGATATAAAGCAGATGTCTCCAAGTGACCTGTTCACCTTCCTGGAAAGGACAGAAATGACCTAGGAGGACAACTTTCTCCGGAGGATGTACAATGGGTCACATGTGGCATAAGTGCTGTTGGTCTACACTCACCCCCCCTACTCACACACAGATAAAATTGTCACTTGATTGCACTTTGTACACCAGTCCGAGAAATTTGTAGTAGGACAGTAAATTGAGAAGCTCAGGTGAGATCTCTCATTTATTTAGGTCAAAATGTTGAAATTTGCATATAATGCAGGCAGTGATAAAATAAGAGGAAAAAATCAAAGAGCACTTTGATGTTTTTCATTCATTATTTCTTCTTTGGCCTATTTTTCCATTGCAAATGAATCTGTATTCATAATTTCCTGCATATTCTGCCTCGAATATATTATGGTAGAAAAACATGTTTTACGTGAGCATATGAATTACTAAGAGTGGACTACAAACTGATTTGGTTTGATTATTCCTAAAGTTGTCGAATTGATTAAACAGTATCGTTCATTTCCTAACAGCGATGTATATCTCAATCTGAAAGTTCTTACTTTTCCATTATTGTATTGAAAAAGACGGATAATTTTGGCGAAACGAGAACAATTATCGAACAAACTACAGGTGTATGAATTTATAAGTTTCGAGTAAAAACATATGTTTAGAATCCTTTTCGATAACTTTCATTCACTTTATCCCTGTATTAGCTTTTGATGTAATGACAGTTCGAATATTCACACAGCTATTCACAGTCATGAAAATTCATATTGATTGAAAAAGAAATATTTTCTGTGAGAAATCATTTTTGAGGAGAAAACTTTCTATTTCGTTAATAAATAGAAAGCAGATAAAGTAATGAAAAGCATCACTGAAAACTCTTCACGAAATGTGCCATAGGAATTTCAATTGATAAAAAAGAAAATATTTTCCAGAAGACATCAATTTTTGAGCAAAAACCTTTTGGGCTTCCTATTTTTCCATTAAAAAGTTTTGTCCCAACATCTAGTTACTCCTAAATATCTCATGTACTTTGATTCAAAACCTCAACAAAGAAAAAATATTGAATCTTTTTTTTAGCATAACTTAGAAATAGAAACTCTAACATCTAGTTTTAGAAATCAGTTGAAATGTTATTAGAGTGGCTTTAATCAGACATCATCGCTATTGATTGCTTCTTCAAAAACAGACCATTCTTCGTGCAAAACACGATCTTCCTAATATCTGAACGAAAATAAATTGGTTCTCAACGAACTGAATATATATTCACCATGAAAAATCAAGCTGATGTGAATGATTTGCTTTACTATCTTACCAGCCGCAGACGGATTATTATACAAAACTTTAACAAGGATATTTAAAATCTCATTCTACCCATAATCACTTTGTGGCTGCGTTTTTTCTCACTCAATTTAACAAACCGTCAAACTCTGAGTATGTTGAATAGATTCAGACAATTTATTTTTTATGGGCAATCTTCAAGACGAATTTATTTTCAATTTGAACATTCAATTTAAACAGTTATTGATGATTTATTGAAGTATTATAAAAACTGAGCTTTTTAAATAGATTTTCGAAATTAATCTGTGATGTATAACGAGAAAACGAATTTTGTACAGTGTTTTATCCGTTGTCATTAAAAATACAAATGAAACTTATTTGTATAGCACAAGGTTTTTAAACGAAATAAAACAATTTCCTACACTCTTTGAATTCTGTGGGAAACAATTGATGTATAGATTGAATATTTCCTGGGGTAATCAAGCGAGTGCCTATCATCATGAACAATTATCCCTCTTTTCAAGCGATGGAAGTAATTACGTATTCCTTAGGCAAATGCCTTCATCATCAAATAAATTTGAAAAAATATTAAGAAATTTTAAAATACTATGTTGATAATTGAATGAGTGAAAAATATCAATAATCCCATTGAACGTGAAGAAGAACAACATTCTGAAGTAGTAAGAAGTGTCAAGCGAATGAGAAGCTAATTTACTTATGAAATTTCAGGGGCTGGTTTTTCCCAAAAAATATCCATTTATTCATCAGTTTCTATTCTGTTCTCTTCGAAGTATTTTCCCTGAGGTATAATACATTTGTGCCAGCATTTTCTCCAATCCTGGAAGTAGTTCTGATACGCAATTTTCAATATGTCTCTAAACTTTTTCAGCGGTTCGGTTTTTATCTATTTTATCGCCACCTTCAATCTTGGGAACAGGTAAAAGTCGCAGGATCCAAGTCTGGTGAATACGGTGGCTGAGGCATGATTAGGGTGTTGTTTTTGGCAAAAAATTACGAAAAATGACAAGTGAGTAGGTGCGTTATCGAAATACAGAAGCTATGAATTGTTTATCTATATTAATGAACGTTTTCTTCGTAATACTTTTCGCAAACGGCACAAAACTTCAAGATAATACTCTTTATTGGAACGATTGGACTTTGATTTCGATATCATGAACATAGACCCATTATTCGTTACCAGTTATGATCATTTTTAGCAAATCTGGACCGCTGTTGATATCATTCAACAATTTCTGAGCGATGCTCATACGACGGTTTTTTATGGTCAAAATTCAGCAATTTAGGAACGAACTTCACTGCCACACGCTTCATGCCCAAAATTTCTGAATAATGTGCATCGCATGAAGCCAACTGATATGTCTTCATCCTCAGCAACTTCTCTGATAGTGATTATCACTAGTCAGTTATCAATAAAGTTGCACCAATTCAAGTCTGTCACTATAAAAGTAACATTCCTTGATTTGACAACGAAATTCATAATAAAATATAACAACGTGATCAGATATATAAGCATTTTATTGAAACTATTGGGGTGAATAGAAATCTCAAATGGGAACAATTCAGGAAACACAGTAATGAAGTAGTGAATTTAATAGAAAAGAAAAATGCTTTTTCGATAGAGTAGATATGCTTGAAAATAATTCTCAACTGATGTGGAAAACATTGAAAAAAGCTTATAAACGTGAATTGTCACACCTTTCCGACCTCAATAGAATTTAACTTAACGAATCAAATGTATATTGTTAATAATAAAACTGAATTAGTGAATGAATTAATCTACTACTTCATTACTAGTATTCAGCAAATTGTTGATAGTATAGATAATGTTCAAGATTGGAAATTTAATAAATGTAATCTATATCCTGATATTTCCAAGTTACATATATTAGCAATGAATGAATTAGTTCTCATTTTCAACTCCTTAGACCACAAAAACAATGTACATGAGATCGTAAATTACAAAATGCTCAAAGTCATTTTTGAAACATGTGGACATATAATTCTGAACCTTGTAAATAATTCTCTTCAAATTTCTAAAATTCCAAATTCTTTGAAAGTTAGTACTATAGTTCCCATTCAAAAGGGAAGCAATATAATTAAGGCCAGTGAATATAAACCTATTAATACATTCTTATTAGTCAATGGGCTATGCTTGAAGACTGGCAGTAAACAAATCTAAAGCAATTGAACTTCAAACGTTCAAGCCAGTCTCGATATACCTACACAGTAGGTTTGATGAACTGACGCCTATCAGAAAACAACTATTCCCCTGGCTAATACCACGAAGGGCGTTAAGTTATATCCGACAGGCAGGCAGTTGGTTGATACCTCGTCCACTAGATGGAGTGACATTTGGTGGTGTTCGCTTCAACTTCGGAAGAGGAATGAAGTACTCTGAAAGAATTCGATTTTCAATTGTGGAATATAATTTACTTCAGGTCGATGATGATCATTATCTTGCACTGATGAGTGGCTAATGAGCCCGAAACCGGTCTGCAAGAGTGCCCGTTCCAGAATTGAGGGTCGACTCTTTCAATTGTATTGCCAATTGCATATGCAGGAAAACCTTCTGTGAAGATTCCAGCACTGATGCCTGTCGAATATAATTCAACGCCCTTCGTGGTATTAGCCAGGGGAATAGTTATTTTCTGATAGGCGTCAGTCCATTAAACCTACTGTGTAGGTATATCGAGACTGGCTTGAACGTTTGAAGTTCATGTGCTTTAGAGATGGTAAGAGAACGACTCTGCCGAACTCTAAAAACCTAATTGAATCCCCAGCGGGGCAGGCACAAGGTATGTGTTCTGCTGTTTTTTCATTTTCAAAGCAGAGGCGATACACACTGTCTCTACATATTAGAGTTTTCTGAAAATAATGGAAAGCTATGGATGAAATTTTGAGGTCTTGTATTTCTATTATTGATTTGTTCTTCAACAACACTTTGTCTCACAATAACTTGAAGAAAAGCATGAATATTCTCATCCACCTGCAAATTCTCAAGAGGTATTTGGAGTTACAGATACGAAGAATATTGGTCTCTACTTTTTTATGGTGTTTTTCGGAAGTTGAACGCCACATGGTTGAGTTTATAATAACAGTTTCTACTAACCGAAAAGTTCTTTCTACTTCAATTGATTTATACGTTTTACTATGTCTAACATATCAATAAGAGGATCAACTTAAAAAACGGCCTATATAATCTCTCACAAGTATAATTTGATCCAGCATGTTCTTTCTGTGTAGTCAAGTCAATTAAATAAATGATAATCTGAGTATCTACGGAAAATCACATTCTGGAACGAACGTAATAAACCTTATCAATGTACGGAATATTCGTCTTGTTCACCAGAGGGATTACTTTCTCGTTCATTTATCAACCCCTTGTATCGCTGGGCCCTCGCGGCGATGTGCATGCACAATATTTGTTTCGAATGATACTGCCATTCTTATAATTGGAGGGGGATATTTAATGACATTAAAGATAAAAGTGTTCATTTTGGAGTTTATCATGTTATGCCAAATTGTATTATTTCATAATTCGAGCGAGGTTTGAAACGGGGTTGGTTTTGAATTCGTCGAATGTCGCCAAGGGATTCGCCAGGCGGGGGAAAATTTTAAAATTGGCTGCGTCATTGTTATATTGGAAACCGAGGAAATTGTTTCAGAGAAGTTGTGAATGTTGAGTTGACTTTCAGTTGTGTGAAGATTTCAGGCTTCACTAAGAAAACCAAAGAAGTAGTACTATAATTCCGTTAATATAGGGTGGGGCACCTCATACGACACGGTACCCGTGAAACAAACTAATAATTTTTTCGGAAATTTCCCCATTTCATTGTATGTATATCGATTGAGGCTGCAGAATGAAATCATTTTGGAGTCTTTGGAATACCTTGCATTTCGTTTAACGTTTGAATAGGTCAGAAAAAAATAATTGAATATCATAAAATGAACTATGTACTATGTACTAAAATGTACTATAATCTTTAATCATTCTTGAGTTATTGATTTTTTTATAAAAATGCCACGTATAATTATAAACTGGATAACATCGAAATGTATGGAAATAATACCTTCGAATTCTGACCAAGTATGAAAGAGGTTTTGGGCTATTGATTTCGATAAAACAAGTTTTTCAATATTTTACAGAATATTCAAAACTTCAGACAAATATAACTTTGTTATTCCAAATAGAACTTCCTACTTTTATTTTCTGAACAATATAAAATTCATTCATCTTCCATTTCATTCTAGGGTTACTTAACCTGAATATTTTTTCAGATATAGGCTTCTTCAAATAATAGTTTTCGATCCAATACATTCTTTCAATACAGATACTCGTTGCTTTGAATCAACATTTATTTGATTTGCACAGAATTCTTATTGCCATTTGTCGAGAATATCTCCTATCCACTGAAATAAAGTTCGTCATGCACGTTCATATTCTGACTGTGATTCATTGAACAGACCATACAATTATTTTCATAAGTCAACAATGAAATAAAAAACAAAAATGTATTCAATTCAAAGTAGATGTTCGACGATTATCCTGTTGAATACAAAGATCCACATTATCTATGACATCTCTATGACAAGCAGCCCTTATTATATCCTTCATATTCTCCAGTGTGGTTGAAGGAGTTTCGTAAACCTCATGTTTCAAGAATCCCCATATGAGTAAATCGAGGCAAGTCAAGTATGTTGATCTCGCTGGCCAATTTTGTAGTCTTCCTCTACCAATCCATTCATTAGAGAAGCACATATTCAAAAACTGTCTGACACTGAATTTGAAATATGCAGATAATTTCGTGAAAATTGTACGAATTTGTCCTTCAAAAACGTATGGTTCTATAACTTGTGTACCTATATTTCCTCCCCACTCATCAACAGACCATCTATTCTGGTGATCCAGAGTGCGAAAAAAAAGAGGATTCACATTAATTTAATAATGGAAGTTGTATGTGTTCACTAAGTGATTGTTATGAAAAGTAGATTCATCAGAAAATAAAATGGGATCTAAAAAATGTTCATCCACATTAAACTTTTCCAGACCCTACAGACAAAAATCGATTTGTCGATGGAAGTCTATTTTATATGATTTCTGGTGCATCCGAATATGGTACTGGTACTATTTGTATTTTTTAGTACCTTAGAAATGCTGCGTATGCTCATCCTTGTATATTTCTCGATATTACTCATATGAAGGGTTTCTATGATTGATTCCACAATAAGAAATATATTTTCATCATTTCCACAGATGGGTTTTGCTCTTTTTGCCTTTTCATAGGCTACACTTTCAGTCCTTCGAAATTTATGTACCAATAATTTGAAAACCAACTCTTTTAGATGATCAGGGTCTGGGAATTTTTGGGTATACACCATCGATGCCAAAATGCAATCTTCTAAAAACTCACCAATCGCTAAAATCAAGTCTATCCTTTCTTGAATGGAATGAGTTTCAATTTTCAACAGTAATAATCCGGTGAATGTTTTGAATAACCTGTAACATAGTAACTGTCAATGAAAATTCTTTCAAATAGTTGAATGAATGTCGTTTCAATACTATCTAGATTCAAATAATGTATTGAAATATGAACAACAATTTGAAAAATTCAATAACTGAACAACTTTTTAGGTGTGTTATAGAGAACCAAGAAGTGAGTTGAAAAAAATTATATTGCTTTATATTGTTCAGACCGAAAAATACATGTTTTTTTTTGTAATAACACTGTTATCTTTGACCAAAGTTATAAAAAAGTGACAATGAATTTCGAACATTCTGTTTGATATTGACGAGAGGATGTCACCGAAAGCAATATCCTAAAGCATTTTTATGGTTGGTCAGAATTCGAAGTGATGATTTTTATACATTTCGATGTTATTTAGTTTCCAATTGAACCCCGCAAATTTCAATAACTCGAGAACGGTAATAATACATTTAATATCTGTTGAAAAATCTCTAAGAACTCTCAAAAGTCGAAACATGTGCGAGCTAAGAGGTCTCACCTTTAAACGTTTGATTCCCAACAAGAGTTGGAGGATAAGAAATGGAAATTGATCGTTCGGCCTTGGGGTTCGAACCACCGGTTCGCACAGTGGGGGATAAAGTGACTAGAGAAAACCATCCACCCTGCTATCATCCCACCATATCATAATATTTTTTTCTGTCCTATTTGAAAGTGTAATGGAATACAGGGTGTTCCATTAAAACAAAACAACTTCGATATGTTCACCATATCATATGGTGAACATGTCACCCCTTTTTTGTTGAAAGTTAAGAGAGCTGAATCCAAATATTTGATGAAAATGTTTTTTGTTTGAGTGGCTTCAAACTAAAACACCTAGTTATTTATATAGTTTATTAAGCAGGCATTC
>WOGP01004372.1:0-11617 GCA_015342065.1 Leptinotarsa undecemlineata | reverse complement strand
GTTCAAATTTTCAATTCGTGTGTGTGACACCTATAATTTTAGGCAAAGTTAATTGCGCAAACCTATGATGAGGCTGCGGTCATGGCCGGTCATTTAAATTGTTCACAAACTAAAATAAAGTCCATAACTCCCCATGCACTTTTTACTCATTGTCATGCCCATACCCTAACTTTAGTATAAAGCAAAGCGTGCAACAACATAAACATATTCGCGACTCCGGCGGTCTTTCCTGTGTGTATAGTATATAGTCTTTATGACTTTAGCCTCCCATGTTCTCCAATGCACGAGCCGTCACTGATTTTATTACATCAGTTTATGATTTTGACACTGTCATATATTGCATAAAATGATTAGTAATTGGTATCAATATGAAGTGACATAATATGAAGAGACATAAAAGGGGCCTTATCGATGATACGTTTCTTTCACACAAAACGATTTTTGTCCACACACTTGCTTGCAGAAGTTACATGGATGATGATTTAAAGATTTGTGTTGTTACTATTTAGTCATAACATCGTTCGGCATAGTCTCAAAAATTTGAATATATCTTCCATTTCGAAAGTTCACTGGAGCTTTCTTCGCAGTGGAAGTGAGGAATTCCTGCCATTTGGGTTCCAAATATTGAACTTAACAATGATCACATTATTATTCTCATGTGTGATCACAAAATTGTTTCAATAATTGAAATAAAAATTTGGAATGAATTTTCAGATATCGATTGGTATTGAAAAAAAAAGATTGTTTGCGCTTACCCTTGTGGAGCTATGACCCAGTCGTCCCATCCAAGGTAAGTGAAATTGACATAAAATCTCTGTTTGCAGCACTGATTTCCAGAGTCACTAGAACAATCTATAGCTCTTCTTCTCACCCTCTTCGTTGTACTGGGATCGGTGTGTATTACAAGAAAAGGTTGATGTGGATTCGGTTTCCTGATTCTCTCGCTATTAAAAAGATGGATATGCCAATTGGAACAACAACTGCAGTCAACAAATAACTTGAGTTTCTCCTTGCTGGATTCTATCAGCCACTGCCTGACCATTTCTGTGAGATCAATTTTCTGCCAGCCACTTTCAGATTCTTCTAAGGATATCGCAACTGGATCTGCTGTGACGTCATCAAATTGCTGGAAAAGTAACATCAAGATGAATTCAGAAAAGCGAGTACTTCAAACAAATCATAGTTGATGTATAGAATGATATTATTGTTCATTATAAAAATGTGTTACTATTTTCGATTTTCAAAAATGTTTTGTGGAAGTACGGGCAGTTTCCAGATACTCAGATTACATGGTATATCTTCTTAGTTCAGACTTCCATTGTCTAATATTCTGTTTAAAATCTGTTTTTCCGTTAATCAGCTGTCACCAATATACGAACAACAACTCTCAGAAGTTGAGAAACTTGGGCAAGCTAAGGACTAACGAGGTCTTACCTTTCAACGTGTGATTTCTAACACGGTTGCAGAATCATCCCAGCTTCAACTAGATAAATTCTCTCGAGAAAAATATCTGGTCGAGGCAGGAATCGAACCCACGGTCTTCCGATCGTGAGTCGGGCGCACTACCACTGCGGCCAATTCCACAACAATATTATATGAAATGATTTGAAATATCTAAAAGAACCAATTAAAAAATAATAGCTGAAAATTACAATTATATTAAACAAAAAAACTCCAAATGAAATGACAGTGAAATAAAATACAAGTAAGAAAATAACAATTAAACAAAAAATAAATAAAAAAATAAAAAATTAAGAGATTCTAAGCCAAGTTACTTCACGACATTTCGATTGTTAGTATCCACAATCGTCTTCAGGTGATGACTGGAATAATTTCTCCCAGAGATAACTATTCATGGGTAACTGGAGAACTTTCACTTATCTCCGCTTTCCTCTTTCTGCTTCACCGGTTTAGCGGGAGATGACTGTTTGGCGGGAGTTAACTATTTTTCGCTTGATAATGGGCTTCCATATATCTCTATGCTAGCTTGGGTGAATATACAACAACATGCGGCTTCTTTGAATTTCCTTCTGAATCGTCGTTCCTTGGTGTGTTTGATCTCAGCTTGGGACCGCTCGATGTTATGTTGATGGGTCCAGACATGAACTGCTATCAATTATTTGCTGGTTTCCCCTCACAATGGCCTCTTACTTTCACCGATATAAGATTTCCCCCACTCACAGGGTATCTGGTAAATGCAATTCTTTGAATCGCAGTCCGCGTTTGGTCCGGCCTGGTTTACGTGAGGCTGCTACGGATGTGTTTCCGGATCTGAAGCAGGTTGTGATGTACTTGGACCCAATTCTTTTTATCCTTTCCAATAATCCTCTGATGTAGGGAAGTGCAACGTGACGGCTTCTCGTCCTTGCGAGGCTTGTGCTGTCTTTTAGCAAAAGTTTGTTTCACCATCGCTTTGGAGTAGCCATTCCGTTGAAGATCATTTTTGATGATATCTAGTTCCTTCTCGAGATCTTCCTTCGTATTACAGAGCCCGAAGGCACGGTCTAATAGAGTCTTGATGATTCCTCATTTTTGTCGATTGATGGACGTGGGGTTCGTGATTGAGATACTGTCCCGTGTGGGTGGGTTTTTGGTATACAGATGTTTCCCGCTTGGAGTCGGCCGTTTTCACCAATACGTCTAAGAATGGGCAATTAGTTGTGGACTTCTTTCTAGAGGTAAGGTCTTACGCTGTTAGTGTGTATCAAGAAGGCATCTAGTTCTGTGTTCCCATGGTTCCATATCATACAAGTATCGTCCACGTATCTCAACCTGACTCAATGGTTTTTGTGAGCTTCTTCAATTGCAAGAGTTTCAAATCACTCCTTCAGTTGGGAATAACAGTTTCGTACACAGCATCCTAGTAATTCCATAATTACTAGGATGCTGTAAGTTTTTTCTATTTTTTAGATCCCCGTCTTTTGATATCATCTTATGTATGATTTGGAGTGCTTTTTCGGCCGTTAGTGTAAAGGCTCTCCACGTCGAAATTGATTAGTTGATAATGCTTTGTGACTTCGATTGCCCCTAGTAGTTCGACAAAATGCCTTGAATTCTTCGCAAAAGATGATGTTTTTCTTTGTAATGGTTGTCTTATTGAGAGCTGATAATCGGTCTGAGCGGATCAGCGCGATCAGCGATACCAATCCACGTGAGATCCCAGACCGTCCAATGTATCCCGAAAAGTCACCGTTTGGTGTGGATTTTAGGCTGGCAGCGTCATCGCTTCATATTTCTTTGAGAACGACATTGGCCACTGTCAACGGCGAGCACTATGGGTCGGTTATTACCAACTTCTTTTGGCCTATATTGGATGATCTGGACACCAAGACACCAACGACATGTTGTTTCAACACGACAGGTTTATATGAATGAGCCATACACCACAGTGGTCCTCAAAGCCAACATAACCTATGCCATCGATCCAATGCGCCAGAGACATGGAAAATTGGACGTTTCGGATGTGCTCCATCTAGAGAAGCCGTGGAAGACATTTGAACGCTGTTATATTCCACACATAATGACATCAATAGAGATAACATTTTCCCAAAGAATTGAGGAGTATAGAAGTAATTTTGTAAATAGAATGAGTGATTTCACATATACAAACCACCTTTTAGCAGAAGGATATGAATTCAATCAGCAAGTTTGAAACTCAATCCTCTAGAATCTTCAGAAATCAATAGAGTTAAAAATTAGGGTAATTTACTGAATAATCAATTAGTATTAAAAACACCTCTTTACTGAATATTTTTTCAAATGTGGAAACTGGGGCATAAGCTTAGGTGCTTCAATTCATTACAAACTCAGGTAAAATGCAGGTACTTGAAAAGTAGGTACTTCAAATTATTACCAGGTATTGAATATGTCGAGTTAGTAACGACACGCTCGAAGAAGCCATCGCATGGCGAAACAAGTGTTGCGTTTTTGTAAAATTGTTTGATGAAAATCTCACAATGAAGTACTTTGAATACTAACTACTATTTTTGAATGCAATACAATTATATATTCAGACACATCTCAACAATTCATTCATAGACCTGTGAAGAGTTTAACAACAACAAATTTTGAATGACTACTGAGTGTTGAAATCGACTACTGAAACCAGCAAGGAATGCCTTTCGGAACCTGGTTGTTACAAAAAACAGTTCAAAGTATGTCATTACAAGAGTTACATTCGTCTGTCTATAATCGGTCAGATTCAGATTGAAATAAGTTCAAAAAATAATTCAGTATAAGTAACCGATTGCTCGCAAGTGATAGTAACGAATGAAATAATTTGAAAGAATAATCGACTATAAGACATGTGTACCATATTGTATTGACGATCTTCTTAAATATGTACGCTTCAGTTGACATTTCAGTTTTTTTTTGTTTTTTGCTTTATTGATTAACTTAGATTCAATCCATAAGTCAGATAATTTCCTTGTGTTTTACATTCAAAAATAGAAAGGAACATGCTCAATACTCGGTTATTAACAAAGCAAAATCAAATTATTTTTCAAACTATTATTTTTCAAGTTATAAACATTGATAAAGATTAATGAAGACCCTGCCCAGTGAAAACGATAGAGGATGATGAACTTTTCGAGATCATGAAAACATCTCTCTATTAGGAATAATTTCAACCAATTTTAAGTGGTAAAAAACATAGAAATTTCCATTTCTATTTTCATTATGATCTCCTACCACGTAGTAACGGCTACATCCATCAATTTATGGAATAATTTCAATTTAGTTTTGAATATTTTCTGGATGCTGCAGATTTTATATCAGGTGATAACAAAGCATAAAGTGGAATATCATCTGGTGATTTCTTGAAATTATCATGATGGTGTTTCTGCATGTAGATATTTTGATTACATTCGAAATTGTATTCAATTCTTCGAACATTAGAAATGGAATAATGTCACCGTATTTCCATTGGTCAATCGATTGTATATTTCATACTAGCTTTTACCCGCGGTTTCGCTCGCGGGTGACAAGAAAATGACAATAAATATAGAAAAATTCCAAATAGCATAAACTATAGTCAATTGTGTTGGATTGGATTGGATATTGTCGTGACTATGAATAATACAGTGCGACGGTATTACGGTACTAAGGGTTGGAATTTCATTACTGGAATGCTAGATGACGTTAAAGTAGCTAGATTTGGAGATTTTTTTGACTAACAATTTTTTTATCTTACATAAAAAATAATTGTTTTGTAAAATAAAAATTACCTATCCCATGTTACTTCTAATACTTCCAAGAACATGTGCACAAAATTTCATGATGATCAGTTGAGTAGTTTTCGCGTGAAACCGTAACAAATAAACTTACATTCGCATTTATATTTGTAAGGATAAAACTGAACCCAAAATAATTCCGAACAAGTCAACTCACCCTGGAGGTAAGTGTCACCGTTTCCGGCAACGTTTTCGATATGATTTTGAAGACGAAAATGTCGGTGTTGCGGCACTTGGAGCTTCCATGTTTATGTGGCTGGAAGTCTGCCTTCAACCACAACGTAGCTGTTCTCACTCTGAATTCCTGGCCAATTTGATTAGATTCTTGGGCGGTCGCTCGAAATTCCAGTAGCCGATTATGATTTACCCTCGCACCTGAAATGACAAGAGGAATTATTATTATCAATTGAACTATTAGTAATACCAGCGCAATATTTTCAAGAAAACGACATTTTAGGAAAACTTTTACTCGACTACTGAAAAGAGAAAGAAGTTGAAGAAACATCCAGAGTGTTCGACGTCAGGGGCGAGGACGAGAATTTGATGGCGGGAGAACTGTGGTTTTTTATGTTTAAGAACGTATTGGACAGATAGAAAAGCTCAGAAAGTCGATACCTCACGATTTGAATGATCGACAGAAATTCATCTTTTTTATTGCGCAACCTAAACATTCCTTTTTTGGATAGGATCATCACGTGTGACGAAAAGTGTCACAATGACCAATGTGTGACCAATGAGTCACACAGGCACTTCCCACCTTACAAAAAAAGACCATGATTACTGTATGATGGTCAGCGGCTGGTGTGATTTACTATAACTCTCTGCAACTGGTTCAAATTTTGAATTCGATCTATACAGGAATTTTTTGAAGATATGGTTTATTGAGCTAATAAAGAATTCATGATTCAGTATCACGAATCAGGGACTTATGAATGGATTGTAAGGACTGCTACAATTTTTTTTTGAGGATAAAACACAAGTACTAGAGAAAAATCCTCAAGGCGCAGAGCGATGCCTGTGCGAAAGTAGCGATTCACATTGGATTTGAATCGCTGTAGATTAAATTCATTTGGAAGTTTATTCCACATAAATGTAGTTCTCCAGATGAGAGCTTTCTTAAACAGTGAAGTTCGAGGTCTACTGGGTTGAACCTCAGAACGATGAGCAGCCACAGTCCATCATGTATTTCTGATATGTACCGTCAATGTGCCAAGTCACTTGAATAACTCCCGTGAAAGTATCTATAGGAGAGAGACAAATCTCAACCATTTTCTTATGTTCCAGGCTACCAAGGTTGCAAGTGATGTTCGCGTCTCCATTCAAGCGAATGGCTCTTTTCTGGTTGGAATCTAGCAACTTCAGGGTATGTTTGGGGGCAGAGCTCCATATATGAGAAAAATTCTCCAAAGAAGGTATGATCTGCGCTTTATAAAGCATCAAAATTTGCTGAGGTGTGTACAGTTTTATGATTCGGAAAAGTGTTACGAGTTTTTGAGAATCAGCTTTTGCAATTCCACCAACATGATTGTGAATATTTCAACCCCCAACAAACGTATCGATTCAAAAAGCATAATTGTCCGAACTGACATTATTATATCCGGTTAGGAGACATTCATCTTCTTGGAGAAAACCGATGTCTGAGTTTTTGTGGCATTGAATTGAACTCGGTTACTTCCACCCCAATTCGAAATCACATCTAGATCCTCATTAAGATGTGCAACCTTCTGCTGACGTTGAAGATATGCCTCCGTAGCCGATGTTCTGGAATCTAAATAGAATGACGAGACAAGTGTGCTATCGTAAGCAAAGAAATATATTGGATTATTGGTTTTTTCAATGCTGGGAACACCAGCGTTGATGGTGAAAGTATTCGAGAGATATCCATCGACGGTCACTTGCACGGAACGTTTTTTAAGGAGGATGGAGAGCCATACACAGAAATGATCCGACAAACCATAACATCGAAATTTTGTCAGCAAACACGGTCAAATGCCTTAGAAATATCCAGCCAATCAGCTCTTGATTCTCTATTGCTCATTCCAAATATGAGTGACAAACGATAGAAGGGCGTTTGTCTTTGTTTTCGAATATTGATGATCGCTCAAGATGTTGAAGCCTTCTAAATATTTGAGGATATGGTGATTTACGACTTTCTCTATGATTTTTGATATAACTGATAACACAGCAACTGACATATAGTTATTTGAAAGATTTCTCCCATCCTTTCTGGGAATAGGCTGAACGCGAGCAATCTTCCAACAAGAAGGAATAACCCCGTATACAAGAAAAGTCTACACGAAAAAAAATCTCACTATAATTTTTCAAATAATATAGTGTCACGGTGATTTTCTACAAATTGTTGTTTTAAATACAACAATTGTATTAAAAAACTAAGTTTCCGAATGTGGTTATCTCAAATAAAATTGTAGTTGATGATTGTAGTAATTCATCAAATAACGTATACACCATAACAAAACAATTTGTTTCAGTTTTGCTAGTAAACATTTCAGAAATTTACGAAAGAAATTGTTTCCATATCATAAAATATTCCATAGTACAATCTACTATAATTTGTGTATTCCTCAGTACAATCTACTATAATTTGTGTATTCCTCTTCAATTTATGATAAAAATCATCTGTGAACTTAATAATGAAGATATGAGAATGTTTTCCAAAAAAACAACAAAATTTAATATCATATATTACTACAATTGTTGGAATGAATGATAAAATATTGTGTTAGGAAAGGAAAATATTTTGCGAAAATATAAAAAGTACCGCGTTTGGGAAAGTCCAATATGTTAATAGGGGTGACCATATACAATGCTTGCATCTTATGGTGTTATTTCTGTACTGAAAAGTTGAAATAAATTTGTGGATATCCATTAGTTTTTCTCGATTCATATTGCAGTCAATGCGAATATTACTAAAAGTAAGAATGAGCCCAGAAACCGATATAGCAAATATGCTGAAGAAATGAGGTTTTGAATTTCAATTCAAATTTCGGAATGTAAAAAGGCTTCTGGATACCACTGAGGATGGTAAATTGATAATGGCTATTTATAAACCAGGACATGTATTTTTAAGAAATGAGATAGTATCCTTAATAACTAAGAATGAATTGAAAGATGACAAAAATCAAGGGTAAGCGACAATTTCATTGTAGAAAACTAATTTACCAATGGAAATTGTTTTCTATTACAACTAGTTTGTATCAAAAATATGAACAAATTATGGAATCATTAGTTTTGAAATTTTTTATTTTATAAGTTTTCTCGCTAACTTCATAAGTTATCTTTTTTTCTTTGGAAGATTCCCTTATCCTTTTTTTGTATCAAGATGGAGTAGTAAAAAACCAAAAACTTTCTTTCCCAAAAATTCATTGTACATCTTATGTTAATAATAAAGGAAAGCCGATAGGCGGTAGGGGTGAACTTTGGTCTAATTATATTTATTCAAGGTTTCAAATAATTTATTACTAGAATGTAAATGTTTTGCTCTGGTAAAATTCCCATTTTGTTAAGGACTGGCAAAACTAGAAATAATCATTCTTTTGAAGTTTTTACCTTCCACTTAACTGAATTAATAGAATAATTTTGAAATGAAAAAAAATGTTAGTTTGATCCTAGAAAATGTTACTACTTCTTCTTCTTCTTCTTCATTTCGATTCAATTGCCTCAGCAAACAAGGCTATCCGGCCAGTTGGTAACGAACGATGTTGGTTAATCCAAATGTGGCCACATTTAAGTGGACCTGGGGCGGGCCCAACCACAATTGGGTTGGAATTACTATCCAGGAACTTGTTAAGCACGGCAAGCTAAAAATAATCCAGTTATATCATACATGTGAAAACAATGGTTATCCATGCATTACCACTAGCAAGCACATAGGTTTATTCGCAATGTAAGCAGTCTATTCAGAAGGTAAGAACAATCATCGGCAATGGTCTACACTGTCAGCGCAAATTCATCTGTCACTGCTTGAGGTGGGAGATATCATGTAACGATAACGGGTCCTGTTGCTTGTTCATCCTATGGATGGAGGTATGTAATGGACGAATATTGGCTTGATTTTGTGTACACACGAAAAAAATGTGCCACAAATTCTGTGTTTTCCCACACTCACATCTGTCAAGCTCCTTTATTCAAATTTTGTAAAGGTGTGCCATAGTTGAGCAATGAGTACTGCGTATTCTAGTTATAGTTGTGATAATATCCCATGGACATGTCGTGAAAGTATTGAACCAGGGCTTTTTCAACGGAGCTGGTATTGATGACTGGTATGTAACGCCTTTGTGTTGTACTGGTCGGGAGTATTCTGTTGACCAGCTGATCCATAAATTCGACTTTATATCGGGAAGAAATTTACGAAAATCGGTTTGAGGGTGGTTTGTAGGCTCAATATACCGTCCCATCGACGCAATACGGTATCGTTGCCAGGAATGTAACAATGATTCGGTATCCACACGAGGACAATAACAATGCCACTGTGAATCGCCTGTAATCACCTTTTGGTTTGTAGCGATAAGAGGTCACTGTGAGCCGCATATGGAGAAGTAGAAGCGAAGACTACCACTGACTTCGGTAATAGTGGGCGAGAAATTTCCAAAGCCTACACGGCCATAGGTATCCTTGGAACCATCCGTATAGCAGTAGGTGTGATTTGGAAACTTTAAATTAACCAATCGAGCGAATTCTGCTTTATTATTGTTCTTCTTCGATAGGTCAAATTCTGTAAAAGGTAATGGTGAGGCAAGAGTGTCCATATCAATCATAAAACAAGGAAGAGTTGGGAGAAATAGAATATTATTTAATTTGTGGGAAAGTGATTGGTATGCTTCAAGTATCGCTGGGATATTGCTTCGGCGTCAGTACTGAGGGTCTTGCAGGAAAGTATCATGTATTTCCATGATAATGTGTACAACAGGATTACGGTATGATAAAAGTTTTGCTATCCATTTGTGGGCTAACCAAAGTCGTCGAGTAGCTAACGGACACTCCCCTCCCTCCGACAATAATACATTTATGGGGGTAGATCGCATTAAACCTAAAGCAATTCGCAAGGCTTGATATTGCAGTAAATCCAATTGTAAGGTAACCTGTTTGGAACAAAGACTCAGGAAAATGCTTCCATTATCCAAGTGTGAACGGATCAGAGCTCGATACAGACATACTACATAAGGATCGTAAAATATTATTGCCTTTCTGTGTTCACATACTGTCAAGTTAACGTGCGGCTTCCATGATAAGTTTCTGTCAAATATCGCGCCCAAATACATCATTTGGGAACTACATGTTCATGTGGACTACGATTGACAGGTATAGACCGATGACAAGATAACAACTCGCGACCTTCCTATAATAATATTGCTTTACATTTATTCACTGATAGTTGTAGACCATTATCCTGTAAAAATTAGGTCAACTTATCAATAGAAGTGTTGAGCTTGTTAATAATAGTATCGACATTGGGACCACTACCAACTAAAGCAAAGTCGTTCACCCGCGTAACCCAAGAGTCCTCACCTACAATATTTTTAATAGGGTTACAATAAATGTTGAAAAGTAAGTGGCTGAGAGGTGATCCTTGTGAAAGTCCCTCATAAGCTGGTTTGGGTCCTACCATGCATCCACTGGAAGTTTCGATCACACATATTTGTCGGTACCTTATAAAGGAAAATATGAGATCGGATAAGTCTAGCGGTATACCATATTCGGAGAGACGTTGGCTTGATTATGGAATGACAACATTATTATATGCTGAAGAGATGTCGATGAGTACTACCACAGCAAATTCATTTACGGCTAGATTAGCCGCCACTTTGGAATACAGAGCCCCCAGATTATCTTGTATCCCTCTTCCCTTCCGTAATCCAGACTGAAATGGATTCAGAAATTGACGATTCTCCATATACCATTCCATGCGATTTTTGATCATTGTTTCTAAAACCCTTTCAGGACAGGAGGTAAGCCAAATTGGACGCCACCCTACAATACTACCTAGATCTTTCCTTGGTTTAGATATAGGATATACCAGCTGCGTTTTCCATGCCATCGGCACTGTTGTTTGGTTCAATAAAAGCTGATTGTAAAATTGAGAAGACTCTGGACACCCCGTTCAGGTAAATGAGTAAGCATACTGTATATGATCGAGTTGGTCCCTGGGGCTGAGTCTCGTTTATTCTGAATTGCCAGTGAAAATTCCCTCATAGTAAACGGTGAACGGGCGCTGAACTGTAATTCCTTATTGGGAACTGGAAGTCGAAGGTTGGTTGCGTGATTGAATGAAGGAAAAATATTCGGCTATATTAGAATTCAGAGAAGGACCTCGACGTATGTTATTCCTAGATCTCGAGAATGCCCTAACAGAAGACCATACTTTGAAA
>WOGP01004371.1:0-14079 GCA_015342065.1 Leptinotarsa undecemlineata | reverse complement strand
TATTTTCAGCTATTCATTTTTAATTCTCCTTTTTTAGTTGTTTCAGGAATTTCAAATCATTTTATATATTAGACAATGGAAGTCCGAACTAGTGAAGAGCTTAAAGAAGCTATTGTATAGCGTTTTCGTGACGAAAATGCTCGAGGGAGCTATTATATAGCGCTTTCATAATAAAAACGCCTGAGGAAGTGTTCATATTGAAAATGCTTAAAGAAGCTTTCGTATTGGGTTTTCATTAAAAACATTTGAGGTAGTGTTCATAATGAAAACGACTACGGAAGCTATCGTATAGAATTTTTTCTCATTATGAGAATGATAGCTTGTGAAAGCGTTTTCATTATAAAAACGTTTGAGGTAGTTTTCATTATGAAAAGACGGATGGTATTGTATAGCGTTTTCATTATGGAAACACTTGAGAAAGCGTTCATAACAATAAGTTCGGAGGAATCAAATCAGGAGACCCAGGTGGCCTTTCTGAAGATCCTATCCTTCCAATCCATCGTTTCACAAATTTATTATCGAAGAACTACTCTCGCACCTTTATGCAATGGTGAGAAGTCCCATCTTGTTGAAATACTACCCCATTTCGCAATAGGGGATCTAACTAAGTGGCGTTGTTAATGCTTGTCAATACATTACCATTCAGCAGCAAATTCAAAAGTCCATTACCATTTAGGTTTGCGCCAAATATTTGAGAGAACAAGATTATTGAAGTGAGAGTTGAAAAGATGGAAGGAAAAATATTGAGGTGATTCAAGGGAAGCAGACAAAGTCTTCAACTTTTCGTAAATAGAACTAACAAATTTTTCATGCATGAAGTTGAAATGACGAAAAATCGAAAAGTAAAAACAATTTCTGATCGACATGTCTGCAGTATTGAATTCAGTTATAGGATTCAATAGCTGTTACAATTCTGTCCCAATTTCTGAACCTTCAACTTTAATGATATGTCTTATTTTATTCATACCCAACCTACTGCCCTTCATCACGGCTCTCATAATGAGCGTTGCCCCCTTTCATCGCATTTGTAATAAATTCAATGAAAAAAATTGTGCCGAGTTACTAGATAATTATATGAAAGAAATTATAAGGGTGGTAAAGGTGACGTGTCTTTTGTACATTAAACTGGCATTCCAGAGACAGTAATAAACTATCAGACTGACTATGTACAGTGTGATCATGGAAACGGCAAAAAATGTAATGTTCATTTGCAATTTCGGATACAAATAGGTAAAACTAATAAGTTTTTAATATAAAAAACATTTGGTGTCTTAACAATCAATATCGATGGAGAACAAATACACAAATGGTAAACTACTACAAAAATGCAATGATCGAAAATATAAGTCGTTATATATTATATATGACCTATATGAAATAGGTTGTTATCCTACATTTTATATTGGGCAAACCGGAAGAACTTTCTCCAGAAGAATAAAAGTTCATGGAAGACTGCAGGCAACCAGTGATGTAATTGAACCCACCCAGGTTTGTGTTTAATAGACCCTACAAAATACAAACAAAATAGAACACAAAGTCAGATGCTACAAAAGCAATACGTATATATACAGACGGCTCAAAAATAAAAAAAAGGCTCAGAATGTGGAGTGTACTCCAGATCACTAAGCCTAAGGATTAAGTGGGGAATGGGAAAATACCAGCGTGGTTCAAACAGAACTAGATGGTATCTCAATCATCGCAATAGAAAAAACCAGGATAGGAATTTCTGGCAAAAACATAACAATCTGCACTGATGTGGGTTGAAGGGCACGACAGGAGTAAAGTAATCGCCTTGCCGACACTTCAGTCAAGGAAGCGGCTGGACCAAGAATCTCAGGACCCAGTGGCACCTATGGCCTGATGACTTCGACAATGGCGGAACTAGCCAAACATCACACACATGCTCAATCCCTAAAGGGATGGGATGGAATCTAAGGATGCAATATTGCCGGAATCACCAGAAAAAATGTAGCTCAACAGTAGGATTTATGATTGGCCACTGTCAACTAAGGAAACACCTCCATAATATGGGGCTAGTGGACACATCTCTATGCAGGATGTGTGAACAGGAAGATGAAACTACCAGGCAAGTCCTATGCGAATGTCCGGAATTATCGTCAATAAGAGAGTGTGTGTTCGGCGACTCTTAGCCTACACCTGCCCATATAAAGGAGATATCGCCTCGTGACCTGTCCACCTTTCTGAAGAGGACAGGATGGACGATGACCTAGGAGAACAAGTCCCCCAGAAGATGTACAATGGGTCACATGTGTTGTTGGCCTACACTAACCCTCCCTACTCTACAGATACAGAACACTCCCAGAAACTCAATTAACTTCACTTTAAAAAAATATTGCAATTCCCTTATATAAATACTATGTTCAAGAAAAAGAGAGTTCGCGTGGAAAAATTGAAAACCGTGAAAGATACAAAGTCGATTGAATTAGAAAAAAGTTGTCGATTTTAGAGCTTCATTAAATGATATTAGAACTTCTCGATTAGTTTTGCAACGTTTCAAGAAGGTTTTTACAAGCTTTCAATGCGAAGTTTCGTCTCCGAGAAAGCATCACCAATTTAACGTTTTTATAAGGAGGGTATCAGTTATTCTTTTTGATGACATCTTCACTGATGTATCAACTCAATAAAAATTATCTAAATTTCAAACATCATCTGAATGAGCTCCAGAATTAGCAACTTTTTCGCATCTTAACCGGTTCTGTATCTCTTACGATTTGTGATTTTCTCATACAGGGCGTTTCTTACATTGAACACAGTGTATACAGACAACAACTGCTAAGTATGGTGTATTCATGATTGTAGCGAGATAGTGATAGGAACTCTAAATTAATAGAGATATTTTTTCGAAAATTCAAACCAAGTTGACGTTTTTTTTAATACAACGTTATCGAAACACATAAATTTGAAATTTAAATTCATTTTCAACATTTCCAACAACTTAGAATCGACTACGAACTGTTTTTCATCAAATTGTATAACACCTTGCCTATATTTCATGATAGAATTTTTAAATATTTGCGATGCTGGATAACAAGAAATATTAATTGGAATTCAATTATTAATCAATAAAACACATTGCGACTACTGTTTGGAAGTATCTCCTTCAAGTATCCAACATACAACCACCTCATCATTTATAAATTTGAGAGAGTTGCATGAGGCACTAGTTCCATTCTGAAAATCAGTTATATCATCGATAGACCCTTTATAAACCATAATATTAAAATATTGTTACAGAGGTCATGTCACGTAATCTTGCTGGTCATTCTAGTAACCCATTCCCAATTCACTAACTGGGAAGAGCTATAACCAAATACACCTTGATAAGTATCCGAGAGATATCCATCGACGGCTACTTGCAGTGAACGCCCTTTCAGGAATCTGGAGAGTCATACACAAAAATTATCCGGCAAACCATATAGCATTGAGGTTTTGCCAGAAAACCCTCATGCCACACCCGGTCAAAGGTCTAAGAAATATCAAGCACAACAGTTCTTGACTCTTCATGTTTCTCGATTGCGTTATTCCAAATATGGGTGACATACGATAGAAGGTCGCCTGTTGATCTTTGTTTTCGAAAGACATATTGATGATCGATGAAAATGTTGAAGCCTTCCAAATATTCAAAGATATGGTGATTTGCGGCTTTTTCCATGATTTTTGATGACACTGATAGCAAAACGACTGGTCGATAGTTATTTGGATTTTTTCCGGTTTTCAGATATGGTTTGTCCTCTTCAGCAAAATTCAAATAACTTTTTTTTCTTTTTCCGAATGGTGGTTGGAATCTCTGTTCAAATATCAGTTTGGAGGGTTGGCTTTCTATTAATATTATGCTCCAGTCTGCCATTCTCTTGAATTCCCACTGATATATCCAGGAAAGTTGTTCTTTCTATGCCTTTTTCTCCTCTGCAAATTGGATTTTTGGTTACAGCAGTGTTTTTCTGCTAGGCAGCTACAGATATGGCTTTGGCTCTAGTCAACTATGACAGTATCAGTAGAAGCGGTAACATCACCCAATAAAAACGCCATCTATAGGATTGATACAAGACTTAATCCTCGAATATCAAAGATAAACAAGTATTTCCACACGAGTTCGTTTCAAAACCGAGTTTCAACATCGTCCGCCGAATGAGATTCGTCCTCTGTCTTTCACTACAGTTAAAAAACTGTAAATAATATCTCCGTGGCAACGTTAGCTTAAAACGCTTTGTCAACTTGTTTTGTATGTTATTTTATTTGTTAGTATTTTGGGTTTAAAGTTCGTTAACTTCAAGTCTGATAAATGGTTAGATCAATGGAAATTCATAATAACAGTTTTACAAATGATTGGTTACGTTCAGTTTTCTGATGAGTGTACTTTGTCTCTTGACGGTCATGGTAATCGGCAAAATACACTACAGTTCAGTACAGTAACCGAAATAATGAATTCATCCCATTTGGCTTTTACACACTGTATAGATACCAATCTCATGGTGTTATATTATACAAATGTTATGTAGTTATAATGGATTCAAACAGGTCTACAGAATAACTTCGCAGGAATCGAGATATTCTATATATTTTAACAGTTTTTTGCGGATGATTCTAGAGCTAATCGTTCAAATTGTTCCATATAGAAATCAATCACAACTGGACTCTTTGCAACTATAATTTTCCCACAGAATTTCCCAATCTAATGAAAATATGTTAATATTAGATAATGTTCAGAAAAGGTGAACAAACAAGCCAACGTCCAATTTTCCGTTCAGTTCAGTTCTATTATAAATGGGAACACGTCAAGACTTTCAGTTTGCATGTCGCAGCAAAGTAAATCAATACAATATGCTACAAATTTATTCATTCCTAAGTCCACAAACTTTATTTTTAGTGATGTAAATTATAATAAAAATATTTATTTGTTTTTATATATAAATAGATACGTCAACTATAAACCATCTGAAGGACATCACCTTGTGATGTTATTTTTTCGCCTGATGAGCAATTTGCCCTTAGAACACTTACAGAATTGAGTTGAATTGATATCTCGAAGAGAGAGATGAGAAACGAGGAGAAAGAGAGAGAGAGAGTGTTAGAGAGAGAAACATGCCGAAACAGGAGTATAATATTCATGAATGTCATCATAATTATCATTGCAATAACCTATATGTATTATTTCGGCCATTGCCGCATCACAGCAAATGAAGATGAAACGTCAAACCCTTGGCAAAGAAGCAAATAATCTGTTAGACACCGCTCGTGAAGGTCTACATACAAAGACCAATTCTTATGAGTTGAAAACATGTTCAAGACACGAAATGAAGATATAAATATGTGCGAGCTCACCTGGTGGTACCGCCTATAAACATCGGGACTGAGGTGCTGCTGGTGGTTCTGAGACAAACTCAACATTTGTTGGTTGTGGGCATTGGGTGTGTCTGCACGCTCAGAAGAATTTTCTCTGGAGGTTTCCAGAGACCGTTGTGGAGTGTTGATCTGATAGGCTGCCGATCGGAACTGCGAAGCTGAAGAATTGGCGTGCTGACCTACGGGGTAGTTGAGATCGGACGTGTAGTCGCTGTCCTCCGAGTACCCCGCTGAAATGTCATTTTCAAAGTGATTATCATGCGCTGGAAAAGAAGGTGGACCATGAAGAAGATTGATCGTTTTCAGTTGGGTCGATTGTGGGAAGTAGCTTTCCCAGTATTCCTTCTAATATATTTATTTTTAATTTATTCAATATTAAACTTTCATCTAGGATGGAAATGTTTACCTGAAAATTAATAACAACTTTTCAATAATACGAAAATATAAGCCTTCAATTTTAATATGATAACCATCATTAGACGTTGAAATTTCTCTGATGGTCTCATGAAATATACCAACTCTTTGTTTCTGTATTTTTTTAGTCAAATCTTTAAAAATTTCTGATCAATTTGAAATCGAATAATTTTTTTTCTCTTAGTATGTATTAAATCAAAATATTAAATCAAAATGATTCTAAATGCAATTTAGAACTCTTCTAGAAATGAAAATACTTCTCCGAAGATTTTTTGTCAAATTATAAAGAGAATCAGTCGTATTTTCACTAATCTCATGTTTTTTTTTAAATATACCCTTTGAAAGTCAATTATAATGTCTTTGTCTTCAGTTCGGAACGTACCAAATTGTGATTCTAGACATCAAGACGAAAAAAATATTGGGTGCATCTTCAGTACTGAGCTGCTTCAACTTTGGGAATAGAGTATACTATCCTTGCCTAACAAACCACTAGAATCGTATTCAGATTGAGGAAAATTAATATATCCAAATCATTTATGGAACAAAAAACTGCAACTCAATAAACTTAATTTCCCATTAAATCAAAGAGTCCAATTGGTTTAAAAATGAGACCAATATGATTACTGAATATTTATTCAAAAAACTAAAATTCAGGTACGACGTTCACAAATTTTTCACTTGATATTGATACCACCCCACTATTCCAAAACCTACTTCACTTTACCGAAGATCCTTCCTTTATACCGCAACTACGATATATAATACTTTTCCAGACTCGCTGAAGACCATGAGTAGCTCTACGTTCAGATGAATATTGAAAAAGATGAAATGACCTTTTTTAGTGATATTTCTTCTAGCCAAGTTATTACACCACCGAAAGAAGGTTTTCATAAGAGACAGTAATTCTGATTCTGTAACATTCTTGTTTGTGCTGCTCAAGAATGTGGTGCGGGGCAGATTCATAAAATATATTGTTTTTGAGGTGGCGATTAGTAGTTTGCTGGCGGAACCAAGAACAGGATCAAGAGCTGATGAACTGAAAATTGCTGGCTTTTGATTCAATGTTGCAGGAAAGACAGTTTATGACCCCCATCTTTTCTGTGGAGTTAGGATCGGATTCTTTGGTCAATTCAGGTCAGGTGTCAGGTGTCCGCTTTTTCGGAGGTTCCATTAGTGACACTCAGGACCATATATTCTTTCGGCTTGTATACACTAACCCTAAGATGAGGCTACAGATTGAAAAAAAAGAACAGTAATCAAGAGGTTAATTGAAAAGTCTCGACTGTCTTCCCGGGAACTCACTTATCTGAAAAATTAAGGAATTGAATATAGCGAAGTCAAATTCTAGCGATATATTATGCCAAAGTAACGGCAGATAAACATGTCAATGTGAACGTTTTTCTATCCTGAGTTGAAAATATCACAGACCTCATTGGGAGCTTTCTGAGAAATTTCAATATAAAATCTGAAGCACCAGAGGGTCTTAAGTCAGTAAGGGCCCGAAAAAAAAAACTTTCAGCAACACCAGATACCGGATCCCTTATCTACATTTCAATTACAAAAAGAAAAGTTAAAACCCGGCTTACTGAACATAAAATAATTTATTGCCTCAGGCATACCGACAAATCAGGATCGGAAATTTGAAGAGGTACTGTTATTATTTCGTTCAGATAGCTCCGTTATAAATTTAGAAATATTCAATTTCATCCGAAAAAAAGATGACATTGATATGAATGAAGAATGACAACCCGCAGTCAACATTACACAAATCAGACCAATGAAACCAGTCAATAGAAAAAAACACTTCAGATGGAAGAACCTGGCACACAAACTCAAAAAAAACATTGTATACTCGGGGGATGACGAGCAAGATTTTTTTTCATTGATGATGTCTACTGCTATTGTAGACGAAACGCCAAGTATAAAAATCGACAGACAACAAACAAAAAACTCAGAAAGTAGCTTACAAAAATCGAAGAGATGAAGGCTTACATCGCACCTTCCATAATTGTTTTACCACAGAAATCTTCCTCCATTTAGCGATACAACTGTTTGCGTTATACTCGTAAATTAGTTGATCATTTGAGGCTGATAGATATACTATGTCCTCATCTACTGTATCAGTTGACAAGGATTTTCTGGCAGACAAACGATATCCAGAACCGCCTGAATCATTTCTATTGAAGTACGTTCTTCCAGTTCACAAGTATATCGCTCCACCGTATTTTCGGTCTGAAATCTTGGGCAGCTCGATAAATTTGTGAAAGTCATCGAAGTGTATATGTTTTATCGACGTGACAATCTGGCCCCAGGAAAGATTAGAGAGCCAATGAACATGTAATCGAATTAACCTCGTTCCGGAAGGGAAAATGCTTGTAACTCAGATTTCCCTCAAGGCGGACTGCTCTGGACCTCCAAGATTCCCAGACTAACATTTTTCATCGGATTATATTCAATGTTCGGTTCAAGAAGCTTCGATTGGTTTCTCCAGGCTGTCTTTTCAGTTCACCAGTGTTTCAGTTCCTGAATCGATTTCAAATGATTTGCTATTTTTCATACAGGGTTACCAGCAGAAACGAACTGTTAACGGTCACGAAATAAGTTAATGATGTCTGATTATTGTAGTTCATACTTAACATTAAGAAAACCATGAATTTGAAAGGTACAAAATAAATGAAGAATAAACCTAATTTTACATTCGTTCTCGCCAGGTTACCCACAAATATCACGTTTTATTAGGACGCGAAATAATTGGAAATAGTTGGTAGATCTTGTGATGCTGAGAATGAGCCGGCAACACTGAGAAAATGAGCAAGCCGTTCTGAGTTTCCTGATTTGTTGATAGATGATTTTTCATTGTTCTTATGTTTGTTGTTTGTAGGTACCCAAATAACATGCCTTTCAAATACATATAAGTAATACGTTGTCCATGTATTACTGGCGGGTTGGCTGTCCTTGTTCATCTTTCACTGCCTGAACCATTGTGCATGCTGTTTTTGGGGAGTGGGGGTTGAGCAAACCTGCCTTAGGAAGCCTGCTTCCACGTAGCCCCTAACTGAATGGCATCCCAATGATGGCTTAATCCTAAGATGTGTGTATCCGTACTGAGAGGACTCTGAGCCTATCAGCTGTCTTTACGGAACCTTCTAGATACCGGGCGCCCTCTCGTCGTAGCATCGCCTTGTCACGGTAATAAAAAAAAATGTATTGTCTAACAGGAGTAATCCCAATTACAAGACAAATATAATAGTTTACAGCTATGACTAAGTATAAGTATCACATTCTGAATAGAAACTATTATAAATTTCACAGATGTTACAAACTGGAGATTCTATCAACACGTTGATCCTAGGCAAAGGCAAATAGAAAAAAAAATCGTTTCTACTACTTCGTCTCGGTACGTGAAAATCAAGAGTTGAGATAACAAATCAGGGCAGTCAATCAGATTATGAATCAATTCATATATGAAGATACAGACATAATATGTTCTTCTGTTTTCTAAGGATAAGAGGGCAAATCTATTTAGCAACACTTTATTATCAATTCCTTGGGATGGGTAAGCTCCATCCAGTTTGTAAGCCGTGTATTTCATAAATATGCTTTGACTAGATTCAAGTTGCTGTATATGCATATTGTATATAGGTGACCAGATTAGGGAGCCATATTCCAGACGAGATCGGATATTTGCATTAAAAAGTGTTATGAAACATTCTTGGTTTTGAAATTCTCTACACGTCCTAAAGATGAGGCCAAGCATTTTTGCAGAAGATGTTATTTGATTAATTTGTGACGTGAAGCTAAATTTCTTATCGAATATAATGCCCAGATCTTTAGTTTCTGTGCTTTGTTCTGAAGTGACATCATTCATTGCACAGTCAAACTGTATATTGTTGTGCTTGAGGGTGTATTTCATAAATTCACATTTTTGAATATTCAGTGGAAGCTTGTTTTGTATTCACCATTCATGTATCGAGTTAACTTCCTTTTGTAGAATAAGACAGTCCTCGGTTGATTCAATGGGTCTGAAAATCTTCATGTCATCAGCAAAGAGTAATATGTTACTAGATATATTTGAAACCATATCATTTATATACAAAAAAAATAGAAGAGGAACTAGATTACTTCCTTAAGGAGCACCACTAGTTGAAGTGAATTCTTTTGATTTGTGTCCTTTGTATTCTACAAATAGCGTACGATTATGAAGATAAGACTGTAGTAAATTCAACAGTTGACTATCGAAACCAACAGAAAAAAGTTTATTCAGTAGAATTTGATGTCTGTCTGTATAGATTGTATCCACCTGTAGGTGTTTATCTAACACAGTGCTGACCGTTTGTGTAGAACACATGATATTAGTTATTGTTGTGCGTTTATTGATGAAACCATGCTGATATAAAGTTATACTATTTCTCACTTTCGGAAAAATGTTGTTATACAGACATATCTCAAAGACCTTTGCAAAGATGAAGGGAATTGTTATGGGTCGATAGTTCAGAATTTTATGTGCATCCACGAAACGACTGAGTCGTCTTCTCAAGAGCGGGATACCTTATGAAACCGCCTTGCATCAAATTCTTGAGTGGTGTACGCAGAATCTGTCTCAGGTGGAGAAACAAACCCCCCATGAGTAGATTAGCAAACGTTTGCGCTCAAGTGATGATTCACGAAAACCAGAGGCGAAAAAGCCCTGCACGGTTGAATCCAAGACATCGTCAGGTGTAGCTGACGTGCAAAAACCCTCACATGGGAAGGTTGTCGCGGGTATCAAGGTGGGAACTTACACCTTAACTATCCAATTACCTCATCAACGATGAAACAGCAGAACATATACTTGGTGCCTGCCCTGACGGGGACCGAATCAGGTTTTTGGAGTTTGGCAGAGCTGTACTCTTACCATCTGACCTGAAAGACCACTCACCATACAAACTTACTGGCTTCGTTAAGAATCTGGGTTTATCTGGTCAAGTGTGAGTAGCTGTGGGCCTCAATACACCTTTGAGGGTTGCGGTGGACGGTCGAATAGACCCACTCACTTTGGACCTATCCGAACCTAACCGTGTAATACTCATATTATGTTGATACTCATCTGTAAACGTCATTTCAAATAACCTAACAGATTGAAAATGAGGGCAGTTCTTCACGTTACTTTTGAGGTATAGGTACATAAGCATAGTATGAAGCATTGTTATATTTCTTTTATGAATAATACAAACATTTTGTACAATATTTTCGGTAACGATAAATAATTGCGGTCTGAGCTAAATAAGTCTACAGGCATATGGGAATTGCGAATAGATCGAAAGAACTCGAGAGAGTTTGTGTCTGAGAGTTACTTCTTTGCACAATCTACACATCTTTATACAGAGGTAATTTTTTGAATTGATTACTTCCTTCCTTCCTTTGAAAGATTCAAACATTGTATGTATCAACACGGGAAAGTAGAAGGCCAAAAATTGTCTTACCCAAGAAGTATACATTGTAAATTTTGCAAATGACAATTGATTCGTGAAAATTTTTCAAACACAATACAGAAAGAGTGTTTACTGATTCATTTAAAACAATCTCAAAACAAATGATATTCGAAACAATCACTTTTTACAGCTTTTTCGCGTGAATGACATTCAGCAGACCTGACATCTAACCTTTGGAATCCGTTTCTATCTGAGTTTGATCAAAATATTGCAAAAAGTTTCTCATTTCGAAAAAGAATAATCCAATAATTCATTTCAAATTCAGCAACGATATTCAAAAATACAATTGAAAGAAATGAAACACCAAAATTGTTTTGTTCCAAGAGCTCTCATTACATTTCATCGTGTTCAATTTTAATTTTTTCTCTGTTAAACTCAATAAATCCATATGAAATCATTACTGATGAATATATTTTCGAAACTTATATACTTACAATGTCCAAGGTATTGTATATGTCTACGATAGTTATCTATTCTTCCCTCTTGGTCCATGATATTATTCAGCATTTCCAATTTTCTTTGTAAATCCATTGCCTCGATATTTTCAGGATCTACAAATTCAAATTATATTCTATTATAATCTGACTTCCAATTCAAAGGGTGCATCCTGCATCACACAACAAATATCAGATTTTTAATCCAGAGGTAAAACAGTATATACGTATAATATATGCTGACTAGGGATGTCGAATATTTTGACAGGTATATAGAATATTATTTTGAATATCAATTTGTGTTCTGAGCGTTTCCAAAATAAAACTTTCTGGTTAGATTCTTGATGTTTGAAATGATTGTTTAATACGGTTTCTTCTGTCAGATAATGAGGGTCTTACAAATTATAGAAATAATATAAAAAATCTCGAGAAAAAGTTGAGTTGCATGTGAAGGGTTCTATCATTATTTATTATCATATCAATGAAGATATCCACATTTTTTCCACGAGAGGCTGTTATGGAAATTATAATTATATGGTGTAAAGGAGTTTCCTTCGAACTGATGAAATCTAATTTGAAAAAGATGAAATACTCCGTCCCAGTTGATAACAATCAGAAGATTGTTCCTCAGGGTTCAGTACTGGGACCTATATTGGGACTATACAAAACATCTAGAGCAACATTGATGAAATTCACAGCTAGTAACTCGTACCAACTAGTAATTGTTATTTACGAACCCGAGAATCATCAAGTAATATCCGGTGAATCTTTTCAAATATTTAGACCTATAAATTTACAAAGATTCTTTAAATAAGAAACAAATTCGGTAGTAGATTAGAAAACGACTGTTACTATGTGAGGTTCATGACAAATGTCTCTAGTAAAGTACGCTGCAACCATAAACTGTTACTTACGATGTGAGATTCAAAATTGAAATACCGAAAAGTATTCATTTTGCAAAACGATGTAATTACCGGTATTGGGTGGAGAGGTAAATATAGCTATTTATTTTGTTTTCGATTTCTGTATTCACGAATTTTGTATTACAAACTCAAAATATCTTCCTAGCCACATCACTATTCATCTCGATATAGGAAACTAATTTATTAATAGTATCATCTGTACCAAAAAAGGATCTGAAATATCTGATGGATGATATAATGGAAAAAATTACCAAATGTGAACATTTTTTTAAATCAAGATTGTGAAAAGTTCTCTTTGGAAAAATTGCTTCACATCTGATGAAATTCAATAATTTTCTTCAATTCTTCTTCACAATGATCATCACAACTATGTTACAATGATACTCTTCTCTCTCTTCCTTTACCTTTCTTATTTTTAATGATTTCCACCTTATCTGGTTCTATAATTCAATAAACGAATATAATAAATTGAATGTCTATGCATAATTTTATGCATGTATTTATTTTTTATGTTTATTCAGATTATTCAGATTATGCTATTCCTCAACAATAATTCCATCCTATAATTATTTCTATCCCTAAATATTTTCATTATGAATATACGAATTACAAAGTGTAAATATTTCCTGATTTGAAATAATGATAAAATTCACGTAGTAAATTATTAGTTTGTCCGATTGAGCCCTTACTTTCGATGAAACAAATACAAAATGTTCTTCACAATCTAGTATATTTCCTTTTTGAATGTCTTCCTATTGGAGCAATTACTTATTTTCATCGAAACAAAATTCAAACTCAAATAAATACTCACCAAATGGTAATTCGAATCGACAATCAACAAGGAGGTTATGACCAGTTGCCATTTTAGTACCTACTACTTCTCCATCTCTCATAACCAGCTCGGCATCCAGAGACCTCCATTGACCATTTCCTTCCTACATAAAAAAAATTCAATTTGTGATCTGATTATTCGCTGTTATTATTATATAATCCCAAATATATTCGTATATTCGATTAGTACACGGTTATAATAAATGTTTGAACAGTTTATGAATCGAAATTGGGACAATTCTCAATTTCACATTTTCAGAAACAAAAATGTTATACAAAAGTCTATTGCTAGCACTTGAGAAAAATTGCATACAAGGACATTGTTATGGAACGAATTTCGTTAACCTAGTTTCTCCTATCCTCATGTTCTCATTTATGCATGAATACTTCTAAATAAGGCCCAGCTTATTTTCGCGTTAATACAGAAACCAGTCGCTATCTACAAGGAAGCAAAAAAGATGTCCTTGCTGGGCACGTAGAAGTACTACATGAACGACAGGAGGTAGGTAGGTAGGTCTGAAGTGAGTGGGTCTATTCGACCCTCCACCGCAACTCATAAGAGTTTATTGTGGCTCACACCTATTCACACTCGGCCAAATAAACCCAGCTTCTTAACGAAGCCGATTAGTTTGTATGGTGAGT
>WOGP01004370.1:0-14079 GCA_015342065.1 Leptinotarsa undecemlineata | reverse complement strand
TACTGTTTTGCATATATTTTCATCAACACCTTTGTACATTTCCTGTAATTGGGTGAATGCCTGTTGGAAATAAAGTGCTATCAATCAATTAATCAATCAATTATATTTTTGTTTCTGGTGAATGAAAATATTGCAAAATTGTTCTACTTCAAACATCTACAAGGATCAATCGACTTACCTGTAGAAAAATTATTCCAAATTTTTGGAGCTTGTCTTCTTGTAGTAAAATCTAAAGAAAAAAATTTAAATTAATCAGAGAGTGTTGGTCATGCGATAAAAGGGTGCTAGTCAGGAGTTTTTAATGTTTCGAATGATGTACCGAGAGAGGAACAAAAATGCGTAACTACATTGTAATTAACTTGGAAAGACAAGCTACGAAAATTTTGTTTAATTTTGTAAAGGTAACTCAATTAATTCTTCAATTATAAATGTAAATGCATGCCACCTGCTCATCAATGAATCAGTAGTCATCGCTCATATAATATATTTTAGCACGGTACCTAGTACCTATCTCGAGTTTTAGGTTAAGAATGTCAGTGAATGACGTAGTACCCTAGTGATTTATCTTTAATATAAAATAGAAACAACGACTTATTTATTCTCTATATCCTACATCAACTATGAATTTCCACAAAATAAACAGGTCATCAATCAAAAACATTTTATTAATCATTCAAATCATAATTCGATTTTTCAGATCACTCGAATTACACATTCGATTATTGGATTGATTCAATGTACATATCATAAACCATATTTCGAAAGTTTTCATTTAGGATAAATATACAGAAATTACTTTTTGAAATTTGTCTCAGAACTATCACCAGGAGCAAATATATTTTTGTCCCAATGGATAATCCCTTCTAAACTCACTTTTCGACTGCACAAGTGTTCTTAAAAGTATTAACGCAAATCAGATGGTTACGACGTTATTATTAAATAAGTTATATCTATCTGAAATCGCAGAAGAAAAAGGCCAAAAAAACAATAATGAATGAGTTGGTCGAATGAAAGTTCTTAAATCCTATTGGTTCTTTCCAAGCGTTGGCGCGTTTTTATTAGTTAAGGTGCACATTCGAAATTATCTATTGAATTTACGTAAATAAATATCTGGCGTCGTTGGACGAACAATTTTCCCCTCAGAATAATATTTTCCCTTATCTTAGGTATCCACTTGTCAAAATTTGGTTGTATTTCATAAACCTCCCAATCAATAAACTAACCCTGGGTAAAACCAATGCCGAGCGAGTGCAACGATTATGGACATACAGGATGCTTACTTACATATATCGCCACGTTAAACAGAGTTAAAGAGCAGATGTGACGTAACGCTGGTGACACTTAGTAGCTGCCATAAGACTGTGTGTTATTTTAACATTTTTTGAGGATTATTTTTGGACAGTATTATATTGATTTTGTTGATTTTGATTAAATTTGTATTTAACTATACCAATTAGGTTTCTGAAACATTGAGTTTGTTATTGTGAAAGTCGTATTTTTTTTTTCTTTTGGACATTTTTTTAACTGGTGTAACGAGTAGACGCCATATAAGACTCTGCTATTTTCTTTCGTTTTGAGGTTTGTTTTCTGCCATTGTGGAACTTTTTGTTTTTTTTAACATTTTTAAATTAAATTGAGGTAAAAATTGGAAATATTCACATTTTTGTAAATAATAGCAATAATTGTCTAACCATTAAATATCCTTGTAATTTTTAGTTAAAATTCCTGATCGTACCTGTGCAGTATCAACTTGCAAAAGCAATCAGTTGACTTTAAAGAAAAGTGGTGTTACTGATGTAATATTTCACTATGTTCTGATTGCTAAGAATTTTGTTTACAAAACTTTGCAAAAAGAATGGATTGGTCGCTGCAAAAGAGGGGATAAATTCACTCTCAAAAATGAATTTTCTCAAATTAGAAGCCGTGATCCAAATGAAATTGAAATTAACGCAGACACGATTTTAGAGCAGACAATGATCAAATTGCAGTAGCTCATTTCCATCTAGTAGTTTCGATATTTCTACTAACATTCCTTCAACTTCAAATACAAATATTACAGAAATAACGGAAAACTCTTGCTGGATACTTTGCTAAATAGCATAAAAATGATCTACCTGGTTTGGGCGATTATACTTATAAAATAAAAGCAGAAGATCATAATTTTAATATATCTTCTTGGGTCCAGCAACTTGGGGTCTTATTAAACCCACAGATAATTGGTTAGAGAAAATCAAAAAGGGGAATAAGCTTTTCGAAAATCGATCATTTAAATGGATTTATAAAAGGGCCAGGAGGAAAAAAAATTGCAAATATTATTTTTGAATTTTTCAAACTGAGAACAATTATCAGAATGAAATATAATAACTTAGAGGCCGACGAAAATAGGTCACATAAAAAAATTTTTAAACAATTCTGATAATAGAAAAAAAATCGAAAATTAAATAAAATATTACCTTAGCCCTTTAAATTTATTTTTCTACATTCATGCAAAAAAAATTATATCAAATATATTTAGTGGATAAAGTAGTTCTTTTTTGCTCTAATGTAGTATTGTAATTATACTAAATTGTAGATTTATCGTTTTCATGATTTATAGAAGAAAGTTTGAGTTAGATTATTCTATCTAAATTTCTGATTTTTTTTATATAAAGTAAAAACCGTATCATGTATTTTCGTCAGATAAATAAAAAAAGTTGTTACACCTATAAACAATGTATTACTTATATATTTTTGATTATCCAGCGTTTATTATAAAAGATGGAACAAAAAGTTATGATAATTTTTTTAGGTAATACTATTAGCTAAAACAAAGTTCATTACAAAATTTTTGGGGGAGTTACAGTTTTCACGAAAATAATAAAAAACTCATGAAACCTCTTACTTTTGAAAAGGGCAAAATAGCTCGTCCTATCTTAAAAAAAAATCTACTTAGTAATAATCCATTTATAGTAGGTATTCAATCCTATATAAAAATAATATTCTAATAAGGGATTTACATGAAATTTGCTTATTTTATTTTAAAAGTGCCATACCGAAATAATCTAGAGTCACCACTGTTACGACACGAGACAACGTGACGTGTCTAACAAAATTGCAAAAGAAAGCAATCCTATATGTCTATAATCGTTGGGTGTGACTCACTATGACTTTCAGCAACGGAGCCAAACCATTACAGCGGAGTATGTGATTTGGAAATTTTCCTTCAAACTCTCGTTTTATCTAAGTACAATAAATTATTCAAATTGGTTACGTATTAGTTATACAATCACACATCGGTATTTTGATGTCATGATATTTTTGACAGATGGTCTACATATAACTATTTTCAGATACTTAAATGGAAAATTATTCATTAGCTTTACTTTTCAAAATTTGTTGAAATATTCTTCTACCCCTAAACAATTATCGTTTCCACCCCTAAAATTATAATTATATTGAACTGTTACATTCTGGGCTGACAGAGAAAATTGTTCATTGTCATGAATACAAATGGGTAACAGGGTTCCTCAGGGCCTGATTTAAGGAAGGGCAGGTGGGGCTACTACATCGGGGTCTCCACTGGAGAAAGACCCCCACAATAAAGATGAAAAAAATATCGAAATTTCAACGGGTCGGCAACTTTTACGTGTCGCCTTCAAACATTGTTTTTTGCATTTTCACTCAGAATACTTGCACGAACATAATAATATCTTTATCAATATATCAGAAAGCTCTGATTGCAAGTTTCCATTCACTTTATTCTTTAATTTTATCGAGAATTTCAGTGGCAATACTTTTTTTAATGTGTAGTTTGTACCCATAAGTTAAAAGAAATTAAGTAGGTTAAAAACATCCGAAATATGGTTGACACAGCTCACTTTTTCGAGCTCAAAATTGTTTGACGAAATCACTTGAATGGAAATTTTTAAATGTCACTATCTATTGAACGCGTCGATTTTCGCCGGCATCCCCTTTTTTGAAAATTTTTAAGGTAAGTTGAACATTTAACTTTCATAAAAAAATTTCAAAACGTTTCCACTCCTCCATTGCCCCAGGGCCTTCAGATTTCCAAATCCGGCCCCGGTCCCTATTCGTGAAACTAATGTGATCATTAATGTAATATATGGCGAAGGACTTCGGAGCTGAAAGCGGCACCTCCACCAGTTTATAGATTTATTTGAAGAAATCTAAAGACTAATAAGTCGAGTATAATAGGTATTCGCGTATAAAGATTGTAATTGTAAATGTTCATGATTACCACAACTTGATTGAAGAAGGTGGCATAAGTTTATTTGAAATTTCAAATAACAGTAGGAAAATATCAGAAAATAGTAAAGTTGTAAAATTGAATTCCCCATTTTGACCCGAATCAGTTGGACTGATCTTGGTCATATAGATTGGATTTAGTAAGAGACAGTGATTCTATTTCCTTCACCGTAGTAGTATCGCGTGATTCGTTGAATATATATGAACTATTTTTTCGAACACTGGCCATGTCGTTGTTATAAAAGAACTTTTGTTTTTGTTTCATATTAAAATTAAACATCTAAATTCATTCGCTGCTTCATTACATCAGATAATTTTGAGTGAAAACTGATTTAACATCATCAATTCACTGGCAATGTACCCTTTATGTAAATTAAGTCGTATTCGTCCACTGTATTTGCATGTTTTCTTTCGGTTACGATGGCGGATTGCCAATTTTCGCACGGGTTTAAGTGACCCTCAAATCTGCTGCCGGAAGACCGGAAAGGGATTTTCGGATATATTTCAAATAAAACAGGGCTTTATCGGATAGTATCTTTCAGTTGTGTTAACCCTAATGGGGAAAAGATGTACAGTTTTAATTTTAATGGAAAGCATCAAAAATGCATGTTGTCAATTAAATTGCTATTAGGTGCCTAATGTGTTCAAACTAGCTATACATAATATGATATTGAAGGGAATACCTTCAACTTTTCTGCCTTGTTACACCTCTCTTGGAATAACCAATGAAATGAATCATTTATATTAAACTAAGAAGCCTTAGTGAATGCAGAACTGCACCAAGTTCCTAGTTATTTCCATTCATATCTCATAAGGCACACTTCCACTTTCACTTCTAGTCATGCGTCACTGATTTCCTGGGTACATATTATCAACAAACTAACGGAATATTTGTTGTGGAAATTAAAGTTTATTTTTGCCAGAGTGATCCATAGATGAAATCTGAATCTAATAACAAAGCATTCGTAATTCAACACAAAAGAACATTGTTTCAACGAATGTCTCATTGAGTGATTCTGGGCTGAACCACGGAGGACAAACCTGAGAAAGTAATGGAAATGACATATCCTCCTACGAAAAAGCCATCTATCAGATCAATCGGAGACTCAGCGCACCAATATCAAAGATAAATTAGGCTCCCCAAAGCGGACCGTTGCAAAGCCAAGCTTCAACATTGATTCAACGGAATTCATCGTCTGTCTTCCACTGCAGCTTCCACTGCAAGATTACTAATGAAAATACAGCCAAAAACAAAACATTTGTAATTCAGCACCAGAAAGCGGTGTTTTGATTCGCCAAGGTTTCATCAAGTGGTACATGAGTAATTGATTCAGAAATAAACAGTAGCCTATTGGTACTCCTTTCAGCAACGGTAGACTTTTGTGGTCTCAGAAATCAGGTATGTGCATCGTGTTCTTTGCAACTATTTTCAAAAGCTTGTTTATTCTGGCCAATATAGTTTGTTATAGTCTTCACAGCTCATTTCGTATATTCTCGAAGTTTATTGCATCATCTTAGCATTGGGGTTACCTACCGCTTGCTGAAATGAACAGCAATTTTGAAAGCTTCTTTCAAAATTCAATCTCAAATTTATAGGTATATGATATAATTTGTGGGCACTAATGAAAGAGTATATTTATTAGATAAGGATAGCTCTTTATAGTCGTTTCGAAGAACACACTGCACATATCTGAGATCAGAGCCCAGTCTAGAGATTGTAACATGGCAATAGACATGTTGTTGCCTCACATTAGCGAGAACTTTCACGAGAAATCTCTCGATAATTTTCAGTCGGGAATCGATAATATATGACTGAAAGTAAAAGTGGGAATACGCCCTATAAGAAGCAAATTGAGAGTTGAAGAACTTTATGGTTCTTGTTGACGACGAATTGATGGCTGAACCACGCTTCAAGAATATCTTTGCAGTTTGGTTGTACGAGAGCAATGTTTGATTTGAATTTATCCCACGCCGGAGGTTTCAGTTTCGAGTGGTTTGCTCGACACACTCAATCGACTACTGTGTGAACTGGTGATTCGAGCTGCAAAGCCGGACGATCGATTTTCACTTTCTATCCAACCCGTGTTAGGAATCACTCGTTAAAAGGTAATGCCTCGTTAGTTCTCAGCTCGCACAAGTTTCGACTTTTCAGAGTACAAGTTTCGACTTTTCAGAGTTGTCGTTCATAGGGGGGCGACTGCTGGTTAACGGAAAACAGATTTTTTAACAAATCGTGTAAAAGAGTATCGCTGCTAATAACTTCCTAGATTGACGTTCCTCATTAAACTCTCTTTCAGCAATGGCGTGTTTTCATATAGATGCAAAATTGGAAAATTCATTTCCATTTTCCAAATTAGTTATTTTGGAACATGTTCCCTATATGTTTTCTGAATAATTTGAATACATTTATCCTGATAGGTTCAATTTCTACTTAAAGTGAATAATATTATAAATCAAATTCAGCATGGACTTCAGGAGAGCGAATCTACAAACACTGCTAGTGATTATTTTTACTGATTATTGACGTGGTTTATCAATTCAGACGAGTGGCCGATATTTTGTTTTTTCAGCAGAGCATTCGACTATGATATTCATGCAATCCTAATACGAGGGTACGAAGTAGATATTGTCAACTTCATTATTTCCAAATAACTACGAAAACAAGCCATTTACCAGGTATTCCACTTCAAGAAACGGTAATAAGCATCATAGAACATTGCTATACTTTCGTGAACGTATCAATAACAACGCCGTTTTTTGAAAAAGTTCAAATGAAAATTCAAGCAAATTTATTGAAAACAATAGATACAAAACTTCAGTGTCGATTAGATGAGGATTAAATAAGTTGATCTGTGGTTCTTGCTCAAAACTTTATATCGCCCAAATTAAAAAAAACCTTTTTTCAAAGAATAAAAGAACATAGAAGTCGTTTCTTGAGTGTGAAAACCAATTCCATATTTGCAAACTATCTTTTGGCGGAGGGGCGACTATAAATGTTTGGATATTAATAGATTTAAAAATTTTCAAAATTCAATAAATGATCAAAAAGTATTGAATTATTTTTCTCTGTTTTCTAATGTGGAGATGGATACTAAGTTTATTAAAATGTCCATTAAATTTAATTAAAATAAAAATTTGCTTTATTTGATTTATAATTTTATTTGATTTATTTCATGTTCAAAACTAAAATTCAGCCCCGGTTATGAGTCTAACTGTCTTCCTATTACTTGCGTCCAGCTTTATTGGCATTGTACACGAATAACATTGCTACATTTTATCCAGCATCTCAATTTACCTTCTATGCTGGTAATAAAACAATTTATCATAAACATGCAACAATTGAGACTGGATCCAAAGAACTTTCACAAGATCCGAAGAACTGGTTCAACTCAAACAATCTCTGTCTCAATCCAAAAAACCCAAATACCCACTTTCATAAGTGGCAGCAACATCATGCATCCTGTTAAAAATAATACAAACTAATCAAACGTGAATTTTATTCAAATTGGACATCATAATTATGTGACAAAACAAACTAAATTGCTGGTTAAAATCAAAATAAAAACAATTTTTGAGAAATAGTTGATATATCCCGATGCGATCATTATTCATAATTCAATTCCAGAGAAAATAAAGAAGCAGTGAAACACTATTCTATTACAAAATTTAAATATCAATGTTAATTATTGAAATTTCATAGTTTACATTTGAATTGGTTTTCAACATGTACTTGCTGAAACCAATTTTATATTTGACTTTGTAGTTACCCATAGTCCCTAATTACGAGCATTTATTGTTTCTTAAGACAATAATCCGAATTGAATCTCTGTAGAATTCCTGGCACCCAAATTAACAAGAATCGTGTGTAAAAATAACACTGTGAGGAAGATTATTACTTTCAACTATTTGTTAACGAATCTGAAATCTGCTCTCACACAATTGAAAATCGAAATATTTACATGCTTTCAAGGGTCCAAACAACAACCGTGGCTGATAATTCAGAAGAAATACTTCAGTTGAACATTTTTCCATTTCACTTTTTGATTCACTGCCTAATATGAATGTAAATATCTTTGAGGCGAGAGAAGGGTGAATCTTTCAATGAGAAAAAAAAACAAAGCTAATAAAGACAATATATAAAATTAGATGTATACATTGACCACTTCTAGTGGAGGAGATCTAGATAGTAAAAGTTCCTTCTGAATATATTCTCCAAGAATAGCACTTAAAGCAACAATACTCTGAAAAATGTTTCATTGTTACGCTTTATTACACGAACAACTCATTAATACCTACATTGCGTGACCAATGAGTGAAAAAGCCAACAAACAGAAAAAGGGGAAGTCTGCTATCTGATTATTGAACTAATGCTTTCAATGCATTCAGTCATAAAAATCCCTAAGCCTATCTCCGATCGCAGACAAATATTTAATCTCCAAAGCAAACTGTTTTTGCTTTGTTGGAATGGGCCCAGATAATTATTTATTTTTATGCAGCGAAAGTTTCATTTGAATATAACCTACAAGAGTTATTCCAAAAATTTTCAACGAGAGTTCAAATGAAAATTCTACTACATTCGTAAATAGCTACAGCAAGTGTTGGACAACAAAATTAACAATCTATATCGTTGCCCACATTTCACATTATTCGTACATAATATATCGAAATAACTCGCCTCAGGAGTAAACAAGGGTACAGTATGTGATTATATTCGCATAGTAATCTACTACTACTGTACCAGTACAGTAACCAAACCAGTAAGGTGTTGGTTGAGAGAACAATTTTTTTGTTCTACTTGGAATTGAGAATAAATGCGGTCTGACAAAAATTAACCGAACTGTAAATGATCAGATAACTGATGTTTTGATATTATTTATATCCTATACAGGAACTCACTGTCTTTGTGTCTGTTCATTCCGAACTCAGGATGATGTTTACTAACTCGGGTTCAATTTCGACTTGTCAGGGTTCATAACTTCTATCAGAGAAGTTCAATTATCAGTCTTGAGAAAACAATTCAAGATTCCATTATTCAGCATTGCTCCTACTTCACTAATGAATATTTGGAAACACACATGTATTTTCATCAGAGTTGATGTTTTTAACTGTTTTAGAAATAATTTACACCTTGTTTCACTCGATTTTTGATAGTTCTACATCGTGTTCCCTCTTAGTTACTTTATGCTAGTTCTCAGAATATTTGTATTCATCTTGCCTCAAACATATTCAAAAGTGTCAATTTTATTGTTACGCAATATTTCATAATATTATCGGTGCACTGGCACGGTACGTGATGAAAATTTATAACAACCCATGTAATAAAAAAAAATTTCGAAATGAAACCTCGAAACAGTCATCTTTCTATCGTACCTACACAATAGGTTCTGGCAAATGTCTGCCGAAAAACAACTACTTCCCAGGCCAATTCCACAATGGACATTGACTTATATCCGACATACCTCAGACAACTCAATCTTACAGACATTTCTCGTTCATCCAACAGCAGGACCACGCTGAAATTATTCGAGTAGATCACATATATACCAGACCGGTTTCTAGGTATTATTTCTGTTGTTTGAATGTGGTTGACATTGTTTCATGGTGAATTTCATTAGCTCGATTGTTGGTATCCACAATCGTCTTCGGATGATGACAGAAAACACCTCACGTTTTGGAATCTTGTCCATTTCGTCAACTTCTGGGAAACACTGTACATCACACCATCCGTCATCTAATAGTCACAACATTATCTGATAAATTCTAAGTTTATAAGGAAGTCAACATACAACTTTCAATGGTAGCGTTAGAATAATTGATATTATAGCAATGAATCTCAGTTTGAAATAGTCCTGCTTTAAGTCATACAGAAGTATAGTCTTCTACTCCTTAAAAATGCTGACTACTCGCTGGAATCGTTAACGAAGAAGTTCATTCTCTCGGGTAATGAGTACGTTACTCGTTCGATGGATAATATGTTATTGTTCTGAAGAAATGAATAACGTTTAATAAAAACTTTTCTCATTTCTTTAGACTACAGTGCGAAACCCAGTCACTAAAATTCGATGAACTTCCACTTATCAACTTTGCAGCAAGTAAATTCAACATTCCAGACGCAATATATTTTCCAATTTCGAAATCCAACTCTGAATGTTCCCTACTCCTCGAATAAGGAATTTCTTTGCTGCCACTACACCAATGCACAATGGTCCTTTGAAACATTTTTCGTGTTTGAGATGATCGATGATAGCAACTGTAGCGTACTAGTTTTCCCCTATTGCAGAAATATGTAATAAAAGAAAACTCGAAGGCAGTTTGGGAATAAATCCTATGTTGATCCTTCAGAGCAAATCAATTGGTATGGCCCAGAGGAGAAAAGAAAGAACATTTCGGACCAAACCACTCATTGGCGTACATTGCCTTTGATGCTTAGGACAGTGATGTGTAGAAAAATAAATAGAGGCGAGAAGTTTACGATCTATCCTCGTGCTGGGAATCGTAAGTTGAATAATGCCTCGTTTATTCTCAGCTTGCAGAAGTCTTGACTTATGAGCATTTTCGTTCATGAAGGGGCATTAGCTAGTCAATGGAAAAACAGATAAGAGCATGCAACTTTTCTTCAGAGTGCAGAAATTCTTTATTCATATTAGCAATGCTTAATTCAAAATGTATGATATTATTCTCAATTAAAATCATTGTATTAATATTATATTTCCCAAATGTAATTATTATAATTCAAAGATTATCTGGAAAAGACTGAGAATTTCTTTGGATTTTTAATGCTGAATATATTTCAGCCTAAATTGCGGTTGAAATAAAAGACTACTACTAGCATTATTGCAAAATAGCCATAACAGTGTGTAACTTTTTCAGTAACGCAGATTTTAGTACTTTTTGTGTTTCTTAAACAAATTCAAATGAACTTCAATATCATAAACTAGCTTTAGACTTCAGAATTGAGGTCGGAATATTCAAAATATTGGCCTATTATTCAAAAATATAGATTTCAATTTTGATACAGCAATGTTCACATCTACGTTAATGCAACATGTCGCATCGGTTTTTGAGGTCACTTGAATATCTTTTAATTACATTAATTGAAATGTTGTGGATTAAGGGTGGTTATGATGGGCATGACATTCCTGAAGTGACTAAAGTATTCACTTAATAAGTAAAATAATATCATGTTTGTCTGGTAACATTTCCAAATACCACATAATTTTAAACAATCAAATTGATGTGGTGAGCTATCCTTAAAAGATAGACATTTGTCATAACAGATCTTTTTTAGAGCCCTATAAAAGATTAACAATATGTAATGCCTTATTGTATTATATCTCAGAATGATTAGGCCGCATTGATAAAAGCTTCCCGGTTGAGACCATATACACATAAACCTTTCTTTCGAATAACTCTGATTGGAAATGTGAAATCAACTACCCAATTAATTTGCCAAAAAGTCTTGTACCACTCTAATGAATGTATTAGAGTAGTAGATATCGACCAATATTTACTGGGATATTTGTAACCAAAGTGACGGAAAAGGGTAAATTTTTTTCATGTGAAAAAGTATCAATTGTTTTGTCATGCCGAATGAATTATTTGGGTCATGGGGCGATAAACTTTAGACCAACCCTACAAACTAGACAAATATAAAATTTTATGAAATTAATTTATCACTTTTGCGTTTAGAAGTCACTTTCCCAAAAATTATTTTTTCCTATTTTCCATGTTTTGTACGGTCTTTGTACACACCTTGTATGTTTATCTGTCAATCTCAAAAGCGGCTCGAACGATTTTGTTGTGGTTGTCACTTAGGTGTTGTGATGAACTTCACATTAAATTGATTTATTGAAATCGGTTCATAAATGTCAATTCGAAGAATCGTGTTAAACATTCGTTTGAGAAAAATACTATAAAAAATTACGATGACTTGATTGGGCTGAAACTTTAGTGAACTATAATTATAGTTTGTGAACAATATTCTTATGAAACAAAGATATAAAAATATATGCTCTCAGAAAATCTGGAAAAACAACTGAAGTACACCTGATAGAAGTCGCAGGCAGCAGCTATATAATATACAAAAGAAATTGGTAAATAATTTATGTTCAGTTTTCTTATTTCCTCTGTAATAAGTTAACATTTGTTCAAATTTTTGTAGAAGTTTATATTAAATCAGAATAAGTTTAATCACCTTCCATTAATAGAAATAACTTGCTCATTTGGATATTCAATCAAATTGAGAGAATGCTGAAGATATAGGAAGGAAATTTCATGATGAACTATCCTCTCAATATTTTCAACTTCTTCAACTTCAAAGCTGTGAAATGCTGTCTCCCGACACCATGTCACTGTTTTGGCGTTAACTTCATGTTATTCGTTGTGGAATGTTTTGAATCAATATATCTATTCTTCTATATCTATACTAATATTATGAATGTGAAAGTTTGTGTGTATGGATAAATGTATGTATGTTTGTTGCTCTTTCACGCCTGAACGACTGAATGGATTTAGATGGAACTTTAAATGAATACAGCTTATTCACTACAATCATAGGCTACAATTCACGAAGGTTTTCTGTAATTTTGGTCATGATATAAGTATTGAGTAAGTCATAAAAATTATTGCTTCCTGAGAGCAAGATAATGTACCGTAAGATTGTTTATCTTAAATAGTTCTAAATAAAAGTCCGCGACAGCATATATCTACATCTTATGTGGTAGCCACTTTATGTAAAATACCACAAATACAATCAATTGAATTGGATACTTTTGTTTACAATGCACATTTTAGAATATCTGTCAAATTCTTATAAAAATCAATACAATTACCGTTTTTAGTATTTAATATAGATAAACTTCATATCTCACACTAAGGAATTTGGACAAATAGTTCAAATAAGATTACTTCGACGCAACGCAGTAAGCCAGTACACGTCGCGTCTACTGGAGACGACAGGAGCCGATGCGCAGGGGTAGCGGGGCGGTCTAAGCAATGCAGCGCCATCGCCGAAAACGCGACCTGAACGCGGGCAGACGCGTCATGGCAGATCTCATTGACGGTTGTGTTAGTTTTGCAAACATTTTTTATAGGTAACATAATTCGTTTCTCGAAGCTATTCATTACTTAGTGCAGTTGACATATTTTTTTAATTACTGCATTTTTAATGTAGAAATATAAATTACTAGCTGTTGCTCTTATATTAACGTACAGCAGAAGCTACTGAAGCTACAATCTTCAAATGTGCAGGTACCCCAAGGGAGAAAAATAGGGGTTCAGAGATTGTATTGAATTTCTTCAGTTTTGAAGTTGCAAACCTGAAGTTCTGAGTTAATAAAAATATTTTAAAATTTGTTTAAAATAGTCTCTCACGAAACTTAATGTAAAAAACCAATTTCCACGCAGTCGAAGCCGTGCACAACAGCTACTACATACAGTGCGGTCCATATGTATGGAATAAATTCATTTTTAGCGTTATTATGTACTATGTGAAAAAAACTTCAGGTCGATTTTTATTCTCAAATTAACAATATAAAATTTGAAAAAGTATGAAAATATTATCCCCCTCCAGCACCCCTTCTGAATTATAAGCACCCCCTCGAAAATTTTAAATAGCAAAGGGGGTCGTGTGGCACCTTGTTGAAAAGGAATTTCAGTCCTCTGTTCAGCAATATAAAGTTTTTTAAGTTTGGTGCAATCATAACTGGGAAAATTTATGTTTACAATTAAATTAAATATTCAAAATGACCACCATTATTCACTTCTTGACAATAACCTGATCTATTAAACAGACCATCCCTGTAACATGCTCCTTACTAACCTTGAATCCTGGAA
>WOGP01004369.1:0-14032 GCA_015342065.1 Leptinotarsa undecemlineata | reverse complement strand
GGAAATTAATAAATTCATTCCATAGCATTATCAACTTTGAGATGCTGACGATTTCCCCTGGACTTTCCTGTTGGTGGTGCTTTGGCAAGTAGTGGGATGGTATTATCAGTGTAAAAAAGTTATTGGACGAAGCACTCATAGGAAGGTGGGCAAACCGCAGACACGTGTTTCTGGCTATTTAGCCTTCGTCAGTACGGTACAGCCACTCCCACTCAATATCCCTCTATCTTATATATATATATATATACATATATATGATGAAATTGGCAGATACTTGACGAAAATCCATTACTAACATATTCAAAACACTTCATTATTATTTATTGAAGTGTTTTTTGAATACGCAAGTGAGTTAGAGTACGTACCAATTCTCTATGATACCTTCAGCTCTTCATCTTCGTCACATTCGGAGCTTTCATTAACTCAATATTTGAATCCATCAGAGTACTAATGGATTCGGATTTCGATATTCCAAAACATTGCAACGAGTCCATGATAATCCATTTTTGGTGTAAAGTAATTTTATCTGTTTTTCGAGAAAACTTGATTCCTAGAAAGTAACCCACTTTTCCGATATCTTTTGAGTTCCAAATTCTTGGAGATTATGATTTACATCAGAAATAATTTAAATATTTTGTCAAGCAATCATAATATCATACTCATAGATGGAAATGAAAGTAAAATCATCACACTTATTCAAATGATGAAGCATGAATCGGAGTTTGTTGGTTCAGCTCTGATGGATTTCAAAATCATGTCCAACTTTTCTAAGCAGCTTTTTTCAGCTCAACGTAATCCATACAAAGACTTCTCCAAAAGGCACCCTTCATCACCACTCTGTAGGTCAGGCATATTTGTTACTTTTGTTTGAGAGCCATTTTAAATTATTTCCATTTTCCATTAGTGCGATTAGAATTTCAGAAAGTTATTTCGGTAGCTCCATATGAATCTCTTCTTTGAACTCACCGTTCAAATAAGCACAAGTGACATTTACACTTGATAATTATGCATTCCGTAGCGAGCGGCTAAAGCTGTAATCAATCTGATTGTACTAGAACTACTAATCTGAATTTTTTTCGATCAATGGTGCCATACTCGTGTTAGGAATCACACGTTAAAAGGTAAGACCTCGTTAATCCTCAGCTCGCACAAGTTTCGACTTCTGAGGGTTGTCGTTCGTAGGGGTGCGACAGCTGGTTAACGGAAAAACAGATTTTAAAACAGATTTTTTTAAGACAGATTGTAGATCTGTAGATGTACAATAGGGAACGATTTTCAAATGCTCCATACCGGTATACTTTTGGAGGGTGAAATTTTGTATGTACGTTCGTTTTATATTCTAGATGTGCAATAAAAAAGAATAAGAAAGGATTTTTCAATATTTCTACTGAGGCGCCAGCCGCGGGGGAAGAGGCGCGTCCGTAAAACAAAATTGCCTTTTCTTCAGTTTCTTCATGGCCTCTCTTGAATTTCCGGTGGGTGAATTTATATTTAGTGTCAGCATTGCACCCGAACGGAGCCGGGGCGGTTCGCTAGTACTCAAATTTATTGAAAAACGATTTTATAGTAATCTGAACGAATGAGTAGATGAAATAAATATGATGAATAACGAAGTAATAATGTTTACAATTTTTCTGTTGGTAAGTATGAACTAATCTTTGGAAACAATATTTACAACACATTCAGTCTGGTAGAAATAACACATCTGTGAATGAATTTCTTCGAAAAATTCCCACAATCGAAAATCAAACAAGTTGTTTCAAATGGTAATTATCAGCCGTTAGGTACGATGGTCAAACAGTTCAGTTCATTGAACAAGTTAATGTAAATAAGAATTCAAATCACATAATATGTAGTCTGCAAAAACTTTCAAACAATCTCCCGTGAATGGCATCTCATAAAATTATCCTTTTTGGTAGTTGCGGGATTGCTTTGAGTTTTTTCATTTTATTGATATAACAATGATTTGCCAGAGGCGTATCAGATATTTTATATCAAATATTGTATACCTCAGCTTGCATGTACTCGTAGATTATATGAATCGTCATACTTACAAATGTTTTGCCTTGATCAGTAGTCACCCAGAAACCATACAATATAGTATATTTTTCAGTAAATTTTTCTGTAAAAAAAGCATGAATTAAAAATTCACTTGTTCCCTTATCAGTTATAATATACTGGAGTCGTCATGATTTTCGAAATATCAAACAATTCATAAATGACTTTCGAATGTGGCGATCGATGATTATTCAATCGTTACCATGGTTACTATTATAATCCGCTGATGAACGTGAATAATTCTAAGAATATAGGTAATTGGTAGAATGTGATATACAGTTTCATCCCAAAGTATGCACCATATGGGAAACTTATTTATTGAGGGTTAATTCTTGGTTATTCTTGATAAAAGTTTGTGCATCCCCTAAAACTTAACAAGAACCAACGAAATACAGTAAACCACAGGTAATTTACGAGAAGCCTTCAAATATTTGATTTCGAGGCAGGAGTAAAGTACTCTTGAACTTTTGAAAAATCTCGGGAAATGCTATTCAGAGAAGTTGTTCAGTATTAAAAAATATATTTAGATTTGAAGTCATGACCATCTAAGTAAAGTTTAATTGTTTTCCTATTTTTTTCGCATGGGGACTACGAAAAATGAAAATTTGCTAAAATGATAAATACACAGCATCCTGTATACGACGGTTTATTTTAAAAGCCAGCAATATTAAAATTCACACAACTATGGTATTAACCACGGTCAATTTTTTTCAAAGTAAAATAATATTCAAAGTTTTTGGTGTGAAGTTATTTTTATTTTTTGTTAACACCGAAAATTACTAAAAATTGTGCAGTTATTATTCAATGATATTGAATCACAAAACTTCAAAATAAAATAGTATTTCGGAACAAACTCATTGCTTTTCTGGAGATTATTTTGGGGAATTATTTTGGACAAGAAAATCTCCAGAAAATCAATGAGTTTGTTTCGAAATACCTATTTTATTTTGGTGTTTTGTGATTTGATATTTTGAATATCAAGTTCTTGTTAGAATACAGTATAATTTTGAGTAATTTTCGGTGTCAACAAAAAATAAAAATAACTTCGCACCAAAAACTTTACAAATTATTTTACTCTTAAAAAAATTGACAGTGGTTAACACCATAGTTGTGTAATTCGTAATATCACAGGCTTTCAGAATGAACTGTCTTATACAGGATGCTGTCTATTCATCGTTTTAGAAAATTTCAACTTTTCTTAGTTCCCATTGAAAAAATGCTAAAAAAAATAATACTTCGCTTAGATGGCCATGACTTCGAATCTATATGTATTTTTATTGCGGAACAACTTTTTCAAATAACATTTCCCAAGATTTTTCAAAATAAAAGTACTTTACTCTTGTCTCAAAATTAAATATTTGAAGGCTCCTGGTATATTACGTATATTTTACTGTATTTTGTTGGTGCATGTTTAGTTTTAGGGGATGCACCAACTTTTATCAGTCGTAAATTTTTGTCGAAAAACCCTTAATAAATAAGTTTCCCATAAGGTGCATACTTTGGGGAGGACACTGTATATACGAATATGGCGATTTGTGCCTTGAGGATTTTCCTGTAATGCTTGTGTTCTGTCATTGATAAAATCAATTCGAGTACTAGCTCAGAGGGTGAAATTAGCGAAATAGTTCGAGAGCAAGGAAAGTGAAAAGCAGGTAAATGAAATGAGTGCGTTAAGTGGAATTGATTTGAAATCCACCTCACAAGTATGGATTTTGTTTTGCCATTCATACTATATTTGCAGTCTGACATGAAGTGTTTTTAAAAAGTTGTTAGTTAGTTCTCCGTTATAATTCAAAATGTAGGATCATGTCACGTTAAAATCATTGAATTGGAACAAAATCCCACTGTGCCTGTTCCAGTTGTATCTTGTTTAACCCCTCATCATTTCCAGACCTTTGTCAGTTTTTTTTATTTATTGATTATATACTTTCTAAACTATTCTATTTCATAAATAGAAACATTTTCATCTCTTGAAGTCCAAATTACCACCCACTTCAAAACGAAGAACAGAAATGTATTATTTTCATTAATTGTAACTGACCAGAGTGTCCATTCAAAAAACAGCTGCCCATGCAATAGTAATTAAAGCAATTACAACTTCAATCACTGTCGTCGTGTTTTTTGGAACGACACTGCTTGAGTGTGGTTGTCGCTTCAACGTCAAGTGTATTTTGTTTTTGATTCGCCTACATTCGCTGAATACTAAGGTAGTATGGTCATTAAAATCATAACGTCAAGTTTTCTGCGTTGGGTGTTGTCAAGGGCACGGCGGTACGGGAATATAGCGATTATTTTCTGTTTTGAGTTTTTGACAGGATTTTCAAATGGATATGGATATGTTCTCATTCAATCTCATTTTCCACGTATTTTTTATTCGAACACTGGCATCTGAATTGCCTTCCATGTTGTTTTCGGTAATTGGTTACGTGTAGGTTTTGACTGAATGTTTTTCATTCAATGGGGGCCTGCTTACTTTCTTATCAATTTTTTATAAAAATGAAATACAAATAAATAGTCAGCAACTTTTCCACTATCTGACAATACTTTGTTCTTTTTAGCACTAAGATTCTGCCTGTACCATTTTTTTCTCATTTACTGTATTAGATAAGTTACCATCACTCATAAACGGGGTCTATTGAAAAAATAAAGTTAGTGTTCAAATTTCGCTGGCTACATACATACGCCACTCCGCATATATGTGGCCGGCCCAAAAATACCCCAGATACCATATTCACCAGATTTGACACCTGCGACTTTTTACTGTTTCCAAGATTAGACTGCGTTTTACGACGATCGAGGAGGTAAAATCCGAATCATATACCAAAAAGTGAATATCTAGACTGCTTAAAAGGATTGAAAAAAAAAACAAACACACAAGTGTTTACATCTAAGGGGGGCTACTTTGGGGGGGACAACATAGAAATTGATGAATAAATAAATATCATCTATGAAAAAAGAAAATTCACTTGAATTTTTGAACAAACCTTATATAACAATATTTCCAAAAGTATACACAAGTGCAATTATATCATATTATCCAAATATTAGTATCCAGTTATTCCTAGTATTTTCAAAAATCTTATCATTTCATTCGCTGAAGGTACTTTATCGAAACAATTTTTACGTTCGCTCGCGCTAGTAGCCACTACCATTTATAATTCCATACGATTTTTCAATTTCGAATGCAGTGCGAAATGAACTTTTCACGGCATGACAGATTTAATAATAAACTTTAGGACATGGCCATTTCAGTTGTAGCCTCCTGAAGTCCCAATTTATATGATAATCCGTGAATATTGTTGTTTTTGTGTGACTCAAATTTAACGAGTCTTATTACCTGAATGTGATCGTGTTTTGGTTTTTGTTGACAGTTACTTTGGGAAACTCTTTTCGGAATATTATGTAATACGATCAACAACACCTTTATGAATCTTTTGATTTCTTCACAATCTAGCAAGAGATTTTTTATTTGTTAGCGTGAAACAAGGTTAATGGTTTCTGAAACGGTGTGCATGAAAAATCGATAACTATGAACAAGTTTTTTGCAACATTCACATCTTCATTCTTATGCAAATATCAAATTTGAATAAAAAACAAAATGCATACCTATAACATTCGCCTTGTAAAAAATAACATAAATCATTCAACCTATTACTGAGGATCTTCAAAATTAATTAGAGACACAGCAATTCATTAACATGTTTCAGATAATATCTACGAAGAATACGCAATCTACTGAGATGAAACCTCAGTTTTCTTCATGACCTGATTATTTTGATAAACCTGTCCCAAATGAGCAATCAATTCAAATTATGAAATAAAATATTCCTTTTACTCATGTTAATGGTAGAAGTTATAACAAATATGACATATTGAACGAAAGTCCTTTTTGTGGAGACAAAAATAATTGTCCAATTCTGTATGCGAAGGAAAATTTCAGCCTCCGAAATGTGGAGACGAGTATTGTATAATTATTTACATTTTCGAGAAGATAACTTCTTATAGGAGGGACACCAGTCTATTTGGCTTTCCTTTCTCTAAGGCATACGTCAGTGGAAGGCAGGCTCCTCCTCTTTCATCGAACAGATACCCGGTGTTCAGTGTGCGATCATATACTATTGAGAGTATTATAAAACCAGCAAGCACAAAATAATCTACCATTATGTGAAAAGTAACTTAAAAATTTTGACACTAAATTTGTTTATGTACATTTTTAGTATCATTATTCATTTCTATAATAGTAACCATTACCTTATGATAGCTATAGATTTCTACACGTTCATGGAAGAATGGAATCCCAATCATTTTGTTTTATTTTTTCTCAATGTGTCATTGATGAATGTTCCACAATTGTGTGCAAAATTATAAAATATTTTTTGCGTTAATCCAATCACAGGTGCCTAGGACTCGGGAGCCATATTTAAAAAATGTAGGCCCATCGACTAACAGTTCCTTCTAGTTTGAATAAAGTCAATAAGATAATGAACTCTTTTCTTCTGGTATCTACTCCAGACAAGAAATAGACGGAATAACTGTTCGTGATTGATCTATTCAGTCGAAAAACTCTATGATTTGCATATCTATCGAGCGTTCACGTTTTTCACCCGTATGCTAAGAGTTTTTTTAATGATGTTGGCAAATAAGACAGTAGAAGGTAAATAATTAATTAGAACAGGTAGTAGGTTTTTGTGGATATCAAATGAGTACAGAAATGTCATAGGTATAATTAGATTAGAACGAATATAAAATAATACAGTTCTACATCAGAAACTCATAACCATTGAATGGAAGTTTCATTTTTGTGAGATATCATCAAAAACGATCAAACTGCGGATAATTAACACATTGATATATAATTTTCAGTTGTCTGATTGTTACGTGATTTCATATAACGTATAACGAGCTCTGATTTCCTAAACGGTATCCAGTCCAGCAGTGTGAATTAAGCTTGTCGCCCACTTGTCCAGCTACAACCAGCATACTGAACGTACTGTTTATGGATTTCAAGGGAATTTTACTTGACATCGAGCGGTGACAGAAACATGTCTATCACTAGCAGTTCTGACGAAGAAGTTGTCATTATAGTGGCCGCATTATTGAATTTAAAAGAAAATAGTAACAAAAAAGAATGTTGTGGGCCCATCCCAATAATCATCTGGGAGAGTTTCATTATTTTTTCAACGACCTGAAAGAAGACTAGGAGAAATTTTTCCAGTATTTCCGAATGACTTCTGGCCAATTTTCAGAACTTCTGGTTATTCTAGAGCCTGCCTTAGCAAACAACTCAATTTTTTCGTTTTCTCGTCCATTTTCATAGGTACCGTCTGACACTGTGCTGTCAACTGATGGAATAGCAAAATTTCCCAGGTTCGTTTGGCGGCGGCGGACGCTCTGGATGGTGCCGTGCCGGACTAGTGGGCGGTTGTCCATTCATTTTCATTGTTCTAAGCTCTACGGTAGTGTTCAAGAGCTAGCTTATTGTATGCTACAGTGGGAAACAGATGCTGGATAAAATAACGTTCAATTTCACAGGAAATGGTATCTACTACTACCGAATTTTTCCCCAGTGTCTTTCCTTAGCTATTTATTAACTATTATGCATAATATGCATAGATCTGATTGGCAAGTTGAGTGAAAACCCACTTCCAGTGATTTCAATCTGTAAAAAATTCGTTGAAATCTGTTTTTTTATTAACCAGCTGTTCCCAACCTAACAACGATAAATATCAACCGTCGAAACTTGTGCTAGCCAAGGGCTAACGAAGTATCATCTTCCAACGTGTGATTCCTAACAAGAGTTGGACGATAGAAACTGAAAATCGATCGTCCGGTCTTGCGGTTTAAACCACCGGTTTGCACAGCGGTCGATTGAATTAGTAGAGCAAACCACCAACGTCAACCTACCAGGCTACCCTTCCATCAGTATACAGATTTGACATTTAATTTATCTACTGTGCTTCCAGGGTGCATTCTATGGATAGCTGGACTTAAGATGTCTTAAGAAAATCAATACAAAAAGCCAGTAAAGTATGCATACGCGTCAAGCAGAAACAAGGCAAGATCTAACTTTTCTTGGCTGATGCCAAGACCTTGCTCTGACCTTTGGCGGTACAGGTTCATACAGATTGAGGTGGGCAGAAATCTAGATCTAGAGCTACGTTATATACGTCTCTATTTTGAATTAGCTGGGATGTTCGTGTGGATTGGAAAAGCTCAACCAAAGTTTACGGTGTATTTCTAAACAGGCAGATGTACTTGGTAGGGCGTTGATGAAGTAGGACAATAGTAAAGCAGGAACAAGATTGCTTGAAATGACATGACAATGAGTGATAGTATAATGATAGTATTACTTTGGGTAATGGGTGGATTTGAGGGGTTAGGTCCTGTATTGCGCGCAAAATCCACAATTGAAGAATTACATTTTATCGTGAGGAAAATAAAAATCCACCAATTATATTTGTGTTCCTCTCCTCAGCTCAAAAATCAACATGAATATGTAATGAAATACGTGCTTTCACAACAGGTTGGCTTTGAGGAAAGAACGATCACGAAAGAGAAATATCTGTCATGTCATTTATCATATGAGAATTATGAAGGAGAGATGACAAAATCTTGTATAATACACGTTGTGACGAAAGTTCAGATAGCCTAAAGGCTCGCCTGAAGAAGCTATTTTATAGCGAAACACGTGTTGCGTTTCTGTAGAACTATTCAGTGAAAATTTCACAATACTTATTTATTGGATACGATTCACTACAGATTATTTAACAGAGTCTGACATATTTAATGAATGGAGAATAATTGAAGTCTTTCTTTTCAAATTTTAAAATTAAAAAACAAAGGTGAAATGCATTAGTTAACCAGTTCGTTCTATTTGGTACTTCCGTTATGAATAACAAATTAAGAGCGTGAGCACTGTAATGACATTTGGACGAAAATAATGAATGTGTTGATCACCAAAATTACTCCACCATTACACGGACCAAATTCGCATATCGATACAATAATATATAATTTCCAGTTGTCCTAATTCAAAAACTATTTCCACATGCAGAGGAAATTAACGAATGTCATTAGGGGCTTCATAAAAACTATGACATTTTTTTTAAAAAAACCTAATGTTGAAAATCTTGCACTAAATTGTATGGGTCAGTTCTATAACTGTAAAATATTTTCCTTACATATTTGGTAGCAGGTGATTGTACAAGGTATTACAATTCATTACACACTGCTTCAAACTTGGTTGAAAACAGCATTTAAAGTGATTATCAATGAAAAATAAATTCGGTTTCATTATATTGTCGTGTTATAATGAGCAAAAATAATATAAATTATCATTTCCCTGCTGAAACTCATAAATCCATTAATTGCTCTATTCACAACACAATGTATCACACAGTGTTGTGGAATAATTACATACAATAGAAGTTTATGGGCGATAGGAGAAAGTTTTGATGCTATCCATTGATTTCAGAAGTACCCGACAGTGTCGTACTCTACGCTTTCAAGTAGATTATAATCTAATACAGTGATTTCCATGAACATCATAATAATTCGTTGTGGGTGCTACTAATCATTTGACACTGGGTATTACACATGTATCACCAGCAACTGATAAGATAAAACATATTGGGACGTCTATATAGCGTTATTTTCTCCTACAAGTAAAAAACAAAGACAAGAACAGTTCAAGTTTGCATTTCGTCATCAATTGGTGACACATCATTATCACTTGATAGTTTACTGTAAGCTTTATTAACTTCTAATTATTATATGCTAGCGCTTTCGACAGCAGGTTGTGCTATCATCTTCAAGACTCTACGCAAACTGAACGATTTGTCTTCTTGTTTGTTCTTTTATACTGTTAGAACACCTCAGTGCAGGTATTTGTCCTCTTCTTTCATCCGGGTATCTCTTTGAATTTGCTTGTACTTGGGTTACATATCGTTTGTGTTGCTGTTTCTCTAGGTTCATTGTTTCTAGGAATGTGTATTGTATTCTGTGAAATATTGAATGTTAGGTCTTGTTGTGTATTGATTTGTATTTGTTCTTCGATAAGTGAATTATGACTTTTGAATTTATGGATGCTAAGGTTTTCACAGATGTCCATACTGTTTCCTTTATTGACTTGTTTTATGAGTTCGATGTTTTCTGGTGTGGTAAAGTTATGTTTGTTTGTATGGCGTTTTGTAAGGTTTGATTTATATATTATTGGGATTATGTATGATTTTTTGTGCTCGTTGTACCTTTGGATCAGTTTTTTCTTGGTTTAGCCAATATAAAACTAATGAACTGCGGTCATTTCATACCTCATCACCATTCTTCAAACTGTAGTACCAACGTTACACGAGTCGAATAATTCCGTCTGCAAGAAAACTGTGTGATCGTGAAACGATGAAGTCGACGATGGCCGTTTTTGCCTGGTCTTGATTATCGGAGGCTCTACCAGCGAGAAACTTATCGAAGTGCTTGCAAAAATGGTAGACGATTTGTGGAACGTGCTAACGGGCATTGTGGTGAGCAAGATCATACCTCTTCTGTTGACCAGTGTTGGCTGCTGCTGCTGACGCAATTTGTGGTACATTCCGTCAATTTTCTCAGTAATTTTTTTACCCAGTTGCAGGGAGTTATAGTGAATCGCATTAGCCTATGACCGCCATACAGTACGCAAAACCTTGTCGATGGGTTTTCGCCATTGTGAAGTGCCTCTCATAGAGGATCCACTTACTACCACACCTGACGATCCGTTGAAGCAAAGAAGAACATACTTCAAAACGTGAGAATTTCTGTGGATCATTCAAACCACCAAGAACCGCATGGAAGCAGACCCTTTGTTCTTTCATTATTCCACGAACCATTTGTGAAGGGTCAGCCTCCTCCAGGATCCTCAAATCCTCGTTCTGGGGATGAAATTGTTGGAACGAAATTTGGCAATTGAACGTCAAACAGTGCGTTCATCTACACTATCATTTTCATATGCCTCGTTGATTTTTCAGATACATGACATTGAAATGGACAATTTCAACCTCAGGATGAATTAGCAAAATATCTACCCTCAGGTAAAAGACAGGACTGCAATCGATTTGTCCAAATATAATTGGTGTATTCCTTATGATTCTCAAGTTATCTAGTAGATGAGTTTTGTAAACGAAAACCGTTGGTTTTTTTCAATTTCAATGCCCTGTATCCTAGAAATGAAGCAAATCAGAAAATTTGTTCAAACGAACTTTTTTTTTTATTAAAACCAATCACCGTCTTGAAGTTTTGCACCTGAGTTAGGAAACACCCTGTACTCTTTGTCGATGTTCTAGAGAAAATATATTGAATATGAATCTGTATAGTAAATATCAGTTTTAGTGATATATCAGAAATAGTGATTCCTTGCTTATCCCAGAGGAATTTGATCTCTAGATTTTTCTCTATGTACAAGTATTCAAAATGACCCATTCACTCCTGTTGAAAAGATAACTGTCTCAACTTCATGAATGTATGTATTTACTTTTCAATGGTTTCATCAGATTTTCTATCCCCAGAGTCCTTCCGCCACTGTGTTACACTAATTGTTAGTATGACTTTGCGGCAAAGAAGATCAACTATCTTGATTGCCACTCGTGAGATTTGTTTATTATAGCGTTTTCTAATTTCATAGTAACCACAGAGCGTATCTTAATGTCCGACCGTATATCCTAATAAGTGCTATTCATAAAAAGGGAAATTCGCCCCTGGGGTCTAAAGCTACATGACACTGGAGAATAATGTAGAATTTAATTGGAACTTTGTATGAAATCTGTCTGAAAATAGAACGAGTGATGAATATCTCGATGTTGTGCTGTAACGAAAGTCGCATGTGTTGGTGTCTATGGCATTTCCTTTTGAGGAAACGATATTTCCATATTGGGAGAGCATATTATTAGTATAATGCATTATGTAGATTGGGAGGATGGGGACGCAAATTGTAAACAATGAATAACAGAGAAAGTTATTTACGATACATCATAAATGGAAAACTTGATTGGGATACCAACCTGAGAGCAAATCTAGAAATTCGTACCAGGAATTGGTCAAAGAAAATGCAAAATATGCATTATTTCCTCACATATATTGTATGGACTTCAAAGTAGCCCCTTTTCGAAATAATACATTTACACCAAACAGACAATATTACTGAAGTTTCTACCAACACCAAACCGTTATTTTAACACCTTGACACGTATTTGGAATTGGGAAAATACTCCAGTAATATTCATTACTACACCAAAGGTTCCAAACAGTGCATTACAATCACCAACAAACACCTAATCCATTTCAATAGTCGTTGGGAATTCTCTTATATATCATCAACTGAAAACGGGTGCCTCAAAGTGGTAATTTGAGTTATGGCAAAATAAAAATGTCAATCGAAGCCATATCAGGTGAATACGATGGCTGTTTTCTGTTCAAGTACCGAGGTAAACGAAAAAACTATCGACATCACGTTAACTTCTGGTCGACTTCGATAACCTGCTTTCACTTTTGGCTCCGTTGGAAGGAGCAATTTCAAAGTTTGTTGACTGGTTTGCACATCAAATTTGTAAATCCATACCTCATTACAAGTTACAATGCGTTTGAGCTCGGGCTAGCGTATCTCCAGTGACCGTTACGCAATTGAGTTTCCCGGAAAATTCAGGTTTTCTAGCACTAGTCGAGTGCAAAGTATTTCACACATAAAATTGTTTGAAATGACACGAACTAATTTCCAATACGTTGAAATTTAAGCCGCTGCTTTCTCTATCAATCTTAAACCATTATCTTTACTTTAGCAATGTTGAGTTCAATAATTGTGGATGTTGACATATGCACCTGTTTTTGATGAAGACTATTCACCGTTAGTCTAATTCAACATTTTTAGCGCTTCAGCATACGAAATTTAATTTGCATTGCAAAATTTTAAACAAATTGGATACTGTAAACAACAATGGTGCTTAAACTTCTCGTGGGTAAAGTTGACAGTTTTGCCAACCTCAGCCATTTGACTTTCTTGACAACTTCCATTGTGAAATATAATATAAATTGATTTGATAACCCTGCAAAAAATAAAAAAATTTATCCAAAAATAACAATTTTATTAAACAAAAAACTGAAATTACAAAGAAATAACATACAACAACAACCAAACAAATAAAAGTTGAAATAATAATAAAAGCTGAAAATATTTAAAAATTAAAAATATTAATAACAAAATATAAAAAAATTATAAAAATGAAAAGATTTCATTTTTAAACCAAAAGATTTCGATTGTTAGGATCCACAATCGTCATCGGGTGATAACTGGGGACGATTATGGATACTAACAATCGAAACGTTGTTTCTTTTCCATCCTTTTTGATTTTTTCCACAAAAAGAATGGGGTATATCTTTTCTTTCAGTTCTTTCGGTCGATAGAAAATACAGTTGTGAATTGAGGAATTACATTTCAACAGTCTTATATCACTTCATATCAAATCCTTGATCTTCTTCTCCTTCTTTTAGAAATTTTAAAAAGTGAATTTTCCAATTATAGTTCCAGCCATTCTAAGTTTTCCTTCAGAAGAAAATCAAGTTAGTTTACTCTTTCGTGAGGATAGTATTTTACATGGAAAATTACTGCTCAAGGATAAGTATGCCTAATTGAAAAAATCTTATTGAGATAGATTTTTCTGAAGTTTTATGCCAACTCCTAATAGAGGATTTTATAGCTTCCGATTTAAATTGTCTGATATGATTCTATTGTTATTCAAATATACGGGAAGGGAAGGGAAGGGAAGGGAAGAAGGAAAAAGGGAAGCAAGGAAGAAGGAAAGAAGGGAAGAAGGAAAGAAGGGAAGAAGGAAAGAAGGGAAGAAGGGAAGAAGGGAAGAAGGAAAGAAGGGTATGGAAGGGAAGGGAAGGGAAGGGAGGGGAAAGAAAAGGAAGGGAAGGGAAGGGAAGGGAAGGGAAGGGAAGGGAAGGGAAGGGA
>WOGP01004368.1:0-14081 GCA_015342065.1 Leptinotarsa undecemlineata | reverse complement strand
GGCAGACATCTTAGCCGCACAGATGCAGAAGGCTGTCATTCTTGGCTCACTGCGCTTGCTCAGGGCACATTATTCTCGGACCCAATGATCACTTACCCCACGGTGTGGGGAGTGGTCATTGGTAGGTAATGCTGGCGCGCCCTCCCGACTGTATCGTGGCTTCGGGGGATACTGCCTGACCAGCGCACACTATGGTGATAATAATAAATTTGTTTTTGCATGAACTAGTTGAACAGTATAAAAGCAACAGTGATAGGGAAGACTTCCATGTATAACTGAAAACAAATATAAATATATAATTATAAAACAACAAACATGACAGATACTAAACTGAACATATAAAGGTAATTTTTTATCCAGAGTTACTAATAAAACTCGTCAACGGTTTAGCAGTTTCTTTCGATAAGATCTTCTTTCAATTGTCATTTGAAAATGTTCATTGAGTCCTCAATAGAAACATCAATTTGGGTCCAAGATATAGGTGACTCTTTTGATAGAGGGAGGTTCGGTGAGGATTCGCTATCAATAACTCTCTAGTTCTAGTTGCGTAGGGGTGGTCTTGCTGGTTTGCGCTAAATTTTTCTTTATTCTTATGAACGTGGAGACACATGTCATATATATACAGACCAGCAACTTTGAGTATTTCCAGCCCTTTGAATGAGCTTCTACATGAGTGTCGCCATCGTGAACTAGCAATTATTTTTACCGCGCTCTTTTGTAATATAAACACTCTTTCAGCCGAGGAGCTTATACCCCAATTCAAGATTCCATAGTGCAAGTGACAGCCAATAGTTGCATAGTACAGTCTTAGGAGCACCTCTCTTCCACAATGACATAAATCTCAGTACATAACAGTTCTTTCATAATTTATCACATAGTGAATCTATATGAGGACCCCAATGCAGCTTATGATCTAGAATCAGACCTAGCATATTTGTTTCTGGTTTGGATGTCACCTCTATTTGGCTATCTTCATATATCTTGGGAGTTTCGGTGGTGTTCTGCATTGTGAATTTGACTAATGCTGTTTTGCTTATATTTACTGCTAAATGATTTTATCAACCCATTTAGTTATTTTCTCATATATGAATTCTATTGATTCTGCAGTTACTAATGTATTACAATCAGTGACCAGAACATTTGTATCGTCTGCATATGCAACTATATGTACCTTTGAAAGACTATTCAGGTTTTGTATCAAGACGTTCGTATAAATAAGAAAAAGCAGTGGTCCGAGTATATAGCCCTGTGGAACTCCTTGCTTGCAGGTCAAAGACTGACTGTGAACACCTTGAATTCTTACTATTTGTGACCTGTTCTCTAGATATGACCTCATTCAATCTTGGGCAACTTCACGAACCCCATAGCGATGCATATTCTGGATTAGTACATTTTAATACCTGCCTCAAAATAGGCAGCAATAATCTCTTCATTCGAGCGAAATTTCTTACCGATGATCATTTTTTTGAGGTCTGCGAACAGCCAATAGTCGCTGGGAGCCAAATCTGGCGAATACGGGGGATGTGGGAGCGATTCGAAGTTCAGTTCATGTAGTTTTGCCATTGTTTTGATTGACTTATGACACGGTGCGTAATCTTAATGTAACAATTTTTTTCTTTGCCATATGCGGTCATTTCTTTGCAATTTCGGTTTTCAAACATTCCAATAACGCTAAATAATATTCACTGTTTTAGTCTTTTTTCCAGGGCTCATTCGATTCAGAATGATCTCTAGCATCTTTTGGAAAAATTCCAAGAGGGGCTCGAAAAACACTGCAAACGTTTTAAGCAATTTAGTAAAAAAAGGTGGGTTTGGTTTTTTGCAAATATCTCTGAAAATATTAAAGGTATCCGAAATTTAACAAAGGTCCTTAAAGAGGAAATTAGGAAATTTACTAAAAAAAGTCCCACCTCCCGGAACTCTTATCACGAATATGTATAATTTTAATTTAAAAAAATCTTTAAAATTTTTCCGTTAACCAGCTGTCGCACTCCTACGAACGACAATCAATGGTGGGATTTTCATCAGTGATGAATATGGTTTTTTTAAATAAAATCGTTTCTCAAAAAATTTTTTTATCGCTTGAAAACGCATTTGTTGATTAATTAACAATTTTTTTTGCCACAAATATAAATATCAAGAAACGATTTTAAAAAATCACAGTTTCTATTTCCCTTTGATATTCTAAAAAAAACTTTTTTTCAATTTATATTTTCTTAATTTATTTAATAAACAATTTGTTTCAAACAAATGAATTCTCACGATATATTTTTTTAAATACTACAAGAAAACAACCATGTGTCACTTTTTGTGTAAAAAAAGAAGAATATTAAAAAAAAATTTAAAGATCTTTATGAAAAATTTCAAGAGGAGGTCGATGAAATTTTTCAAAAAGTTGCTAGAGGTCATTCCGAATCCACTTATCTCTAAATCATAATTTTCGGCGCCCTTGGACAGAAGTTCCAAAAAAAGATCTTGTGACCCAAGCTATTGATGGTATTTTCCTTCTATCCAGGCCAATAAATCTCATAAGATGAATTCTGAAGTGTTTATCTTGATTACAGAGTAAATATGAAAGATTAACTCTGAAAATGACTGATACGAAGTCTGTGGGATAATTCTAAACAGCATTTCAAAATCGGCTAGATAATATGATGCTCAAACATAACATTCTCAATTGCAATTGTATGTCAAGCTTCCACTCGACTAGATTATCCAAAAATAAACTTTGATAATGCGAGCATTGTGATAGTTTAGTAGTAGATTGTCACGATTGTATGTTTTTGTGTACAAAACAAATTATTGCTTGTAGAAAATTGTTTTGGTCTCATTTTAATATTGAGGAGGCCTGCTTGTGACTCGACCTGGAATTTTTATTCATATATATGGGAATTTTACTTGATACATTCCATATCAAGGTCATTGCTGGTTCGAGGCCTACACGGGAGTATAATATTCTTTTATTGAAAATTTTCGGAGGATTATAAACGTTCTAGGTACATACCGAAGAGTCTATAAAGAAATTCAAATAATGAGCACCGCTGATATTATATTTGTTGAAGGACATGTTTGTGAAAGGGTTAAAATACAAATATTTGAGAAGAAGATGAAATAACATCAATATTTGTTCTTTTGTTTTGTTCGCACACAAAGAAGATAAGGTTTTATTATTAAGTAAACAATATTTCTTTGGGTGTTTCATAAAACATACAGAAATTAGGTTTCAGATGTTCTCTGTGAATGGTATTTATACGGTTCATTTCTTAAATGTCCCCCCCATTTATTTTTTGAACGGGTCAACTCAAAAAATTGAACTTTGAGGTAATGAAATTATTGCACGAATACTTTATTTTTAAGTGAAATTGACTTTCCCATCTGGGAAAAAATCAAATAGAGGGATATAGTGACACAATACACATGACTGGGAAACTGTATATGAATATGTTGCAAACTACTGTTGACCCTCTCATCACTGAAATCGTCGAAGCGAATCCTAATGAATTTGATATGGATATTGTATTCCAACAAGATGGAATACCTCCACATTACTCCAGACAAGAAAGAAACTATTTGGATACTACTTTTCCTGGTCGTTGGATGGCCGTCGAGGTCCTACAGAATAGCCAGCCCGCTCGCCAGATTTGACACCTTTGGACTTTTTTATGGGGCTTTTTGAAGCAAAAGGTGTGCGAAACTGAACCTGCTTCAATATTGGATATATGGCAGAGAATAATAAATATTTGTAGATATATTGACGTTACTGTGTTCAGAAGTGTTCGGCGTGAAATATTGGATAGGCTGTTTATATGTCACGAAGTTTAAGACAACATTTCGAGCATCTTCTGAACTGACCTCTAGCTTAATATTTCATATTATGTAGTTAAATGTCAATGTATTCAGGCAGTTATTAAAAGTTCCGGCATTTTGTAGTAGTTGAAGATATTGACATTAAACTCTAGGGTTGTAAAGCATTTGTCAGGAGCTTCAAAAAGATGTGTCAGAAGACCCCCCTCTCCATTAATTTTTTTCCCAGATGGCGTCTAGTCGCCATCTTGAAAGTTTCATATGTCAATTTCACTTCAAAATATCATTATCCCAAATTTCAATTTTTTGAGTTGACCCATTCGAAAAATAACAGGGGGCACATTAAAGAAATGCGCTGTATAAAACGTCAAATACGAGCAACAAGGTAGTTGTTGAATGTATGATACTATTTGCAGAGTCATTATAGATATTGTTGAAAGTATACCGTTCATACACCTGTATAAAGTTCTTCATTTTATTATTTTTTCAGAACGTGAAAGGTGAAAATACCGAAAAAATGGCCTATAAAAATAATGTATGTTTATATGTTGTTCAGTGACCGTTTCTATCCATACCGAAGGTGACATGGATACCCAAGATCAACAACGTCAATGCTGACTTATGCTGAATCGACATCCGGCCATACGCTGTTTTTAAAATGACGACACAAAAACTCTTTATTTTCTTTGTTTATCTTCAACCTATGTCATCATCTTTTTTTCTATAAAAACTATCATGCGTGGCGAAATAAGTCAGTTATAACCGATTACATTCAGACTCTGTTCCTCCAAGTTACAATTTTGTAACTGTATAATTTCCAAGTTTTTCAAAATACATATTTTTGTAAAAACTTATATTTCCAAAGTGAGATATAACATATATGTTCGGCATATATTTACCTTGATCGGAATACGGAGCTGATAACAAAGGAAACCGTTCAATTATTGAGTTTACGATTCCGTGGCGTATATTTACCTGTGTATTTGCTAAACAATAGAACTTTCTGTATGAAGGACGACAACATTTCAAACGTTTTGCAGTGACTAATACATATTTTTTAAGTTTTACGGGAAATAACCTATTATACGCAATTATGTCCCCTGCAGATAGTTCAAATAACAGATAAATTAATGTCGTTTATTTAGCTGTCATGAGAAATTTAAATGTATAAATGGTTGTAATAATCATGGTGATGTGAAATAATTTAAGAAGGCAAATTGGCCTGGAAAGTAAAACGTGTTTTGAACGTTTTGATGCAATAAATGCATAAAATTTGCGTACTGATTTAGAAATGGTCTTTAGTAAAAGGTGAACCGGTGATGAGTCACTTCTAGAGAGTGGCATTGATTGCTCTGTGAATCAACCGAAACACCAAACCGTTATTTTAACACCTCGACAAGTGTTTCGATCACCAATTGACCATCTTCAAGAGGAAGATTTTGTATTTATTCACTTTCTTAAGATTGTTTACATTAAATATACATGTACATCTAGATCTTCCTCAAGAATGTGGAGTTAGTCTTCACATTTAGGAAACCATTCATATGTTCTTTTGTTCTTCGGGAAACTGTTTTCCCCGTTTGGCCAATATATTGTTTCAGACAAGAATCACAAGTCAACTTAAATACTCCTCATATTTCCGAGACAGAAGTTTTGTCTTCATTGTTTTTGATAAATTTGCTCAAATTATCATTTTTCTTTTTCACAAAAAGAGCGGTTTTATTGGTTAGCAATTTCCTATTATATTCATGTCTATACCGCAGCCTCTACTCTTAATTTCTCAAGTGTGTTGATAGTTTCAGACAATAAAAGTTTAGAGTTTATTTTGACATAGGAGTAAAGAATGCAAGATCCAGCTGTTTGCATTTCAAACCCCTTTAAACGTCCGTCACCCACTAGAAAGTGTAAATGGAGATGACAACTTTGGCAATGTGCTCGTCTTGCAAGTGTTTACGAAAGAACTTTTTAATCAACACTCAACCATCCAGACGTAAATAGCCTGCACGATGACGTATATATAGAGTTACGTCTGGTGAGAAACATAAAGAAGGCAATGTATAAGTTCTCCTCAAATGTGGCCCCGAATATGTACAGTCTTTGCAAAATTACTACGCACATCTAATATGCTGTGGTATAATAGAAGCCAACTCACACAACACACAACGAAGGTGTAGTACAATTAGACTGCGGAATATTGCGAATCAATCCACTGCACCTGAAGAAGGAATCGCATAAGACGAGCGCCGTGTTTAGTGTTGCTAAGCCTACTTTTTTGAAGTAGATTTCTACCGTCCATCGTCTAGCTGTTGTTCTATTGTTCTATGATTAAATTTACTCTCAATATTAATTATTTATTGGCTGTAAATAGTGGAAATTATCAACATTTAAGTTTTTAATAATTAGCACTATATAGCGTGAACAATTGATGTTGACGCTATATATGAACTACTACATGAATATGTACTTTCTGGAGGACTTTCGAGCAGCTTATCTTCATAAACGTTTCTTCACCATCACCCTGCAATTATGCTTGCTTTGTTTTGTAGGATACCTAAGGGTTGTTAGCTTGTTCTTGTAGAATAGCTAATGATTTTGTTCTGTAGAATAGCTGACGGTTTTGTTCTGTAGGCTAGCTAACAGTTGTTTAGTAGGATAGCTAATGGTTCATTCACCAGGGTAGGTAAAAGTTTGTTTCATAGGCTAGCTAACGGTTGTTTAGTAGAATAGCTAACGGTTCGTTCACTAGGATAGCTGACAGTTTGTTATGTAGGATCGCTAATGTTTGTTTCATAGAACGGTTACGGTTCACTTGGACAGCTAACTGTTTGTTTTGTAGGATTGCTAACGGTTGTTTTATAGGATAGCTAACGGTTGTTTTGTAGGATAGCTAACGGTTCGTCCACTAGGATAGCTAATAGATTGTTTTGTAGGACAGTTATGGTTCATTTACTTGGATGGCTAATTTTTTGTTTTTTGGGATTGCTAATGATTGTTTTGTAGGATAGCTAACGCTTTTGCTCTTTAGGGAAGATTAATGTTTCATTTCGCGAAATAGCTAATGATTGTAATGTAGGGTAGTTGACAGTTTTGATCTGTAGGCTAGCTAACAGTTTTTTTAGTAGGATAGCTAACGGTTCATACACTAGAATAGCTAATAGTTTGCTTTGCAAGATGATTATGGTTCATTCACTAGGACAGCTAACTTTTTCTTTTGTAGGATTATTAACGGTTGTTTTGTAGGATAGCTTAATGTAATTTTATAGAACAGCTAATGAATGTGAGCTTGTTTCTGTAGGATAGCTAACGCTTTTGCTTTTTTTGGGCAGATGAATGTTTCGTTCTGTAGAATAGCTGATTGTTATTCAGTAGGATAGCTCACGGTGTGTTCACTAGGAAAGCAAACGGTTTATTTGTGGGATAGTTAACAGCTGTTTGTTTTGGTTTGAAGCACAGCTAACGGTTGTTTAGTAGGATAGCTTACTAAAATAACTGACAGTTTGTTTTGTAGGATTGCTAATGGTTGTGCAGTGGGGTAGGTAATGGTGTTTTACTAGGATAGCAAACGGTTTGTTTTGTAGGATAGCTAATAGCTGTTTGTTTTAGTTATACTGCTAGCTACCGGGTGTTTGGTAGGATAGCCAACAGTTCATGTACTAGGATAACTAATGGTTTGTTTTGCAGGATTGCTAACGGTTGTTTTGTAGGATAGCTAACAGCTGTTTGTTTTGGTTTGAAGGGTAGATAACAGTTGTAGAATAGCTAACAATTGTTCAGTAGGATAGCTAACTGTTTATGTACTAGGATAATTAACGGTTTGTTTTGTAGGATAGCTTGCGGTTCGGCTAAAGCACAATATTTTATAATGAATGCTGGAATATGATCGGGTCCAGCAGTGAACTCGGGTTTTAATTTTCTCAGTGTTCAATAAACATCGTCAACATGGCAATTTGTGAAACCTTTAATACAACTGAAGGATTATTGACCTGCTTATCTTAATTTAAAATCTCATTACCGACCCTATGATAATATTTTCGGTTATTTATAAATTACCAAAATTGCTTATTCAATAAAGCCATTCTTGGAATTTATCATCTTACTAATGCCTGGGTTTCCGAAGCATGGAATTCTGCTTGTTTTGTCACAACAAGCTAGAATTTCGACTCATCGAAAGCACACAGTCTGTGATGGATTCATTGAAATGAAACATATGATTATAACCTGAGTAATAAATGAAACAGTGGTATGATTCTTACGGTGAGTCATCTTCTTTTTCAAAATGGTGGCGGCGCCTCCAATTCGCATCTGATTTAATTTAATATCGGTTCTGCAAACAAGTGATTCATAACCGCAAATATAAACAGGAAACCATTTGGGATAGACTGTGCTTCTGATTGCATCACAAGCCAGTTTGGAATGAAATTCCACCTCTCTTGATAGTTGATGATGATACTATTTGAATCAGTTTACCCCAAAAAGGTCGATGAAATCTCTGATTTCATCCACAAAAAGACACTTTCGTTCAATATACTCTGTGGCTTTCTAAGTAAATATTGTTGTACTATGTGACACATTGGACATGCAATATTGGGCATACTTTGCCATCCTGAAAATCTTTGATCAAAGTTTCGTTCGCGGAGCACGAATTGAATTTGGCGGTAGCATCTATTATTTCCTTTGTCACCTCACACCGGAAATACCCTGAAAATGATTTGCATGACAAACATTGACTACCTAGAACGGAGTCTGATTCATTCGCAGTCGCTGCGTAGGCGTTTTATATATTTCATCTATCTTTTTTATTTGAATATATATACGTAAAACGACGTTACAATTATTATAAGTGGCCCAAATATTTTTTCATGAAATGAAACTTTGAATGCCTCAAATAAATGTTCTACTACTGCTGGTTGTTTATTCGAAGCTGTGGTCTATTTTCTGAGTAACGGAGTAATGAAACGTTTTCAAGTTGCTGTTCCATAGGCGTACCTTATTCAGTTGCTTGAAAAGTGGGAAAAATGTGGAAAATATAGTGTTTGTTTTGAACATTCAATGTTGTCCTTCGATTTGATAAAACAAATTTCGAAATACGTTTAATAGTTATGTAGAGTTTTTCCTACAACTATTTAGTTTAGAAACATTTCATTTCGTTATTGATTTACATTTTTGTATTATAACTTCTTGTTAGGAAATAACTCTAATTATTGAGCAGTCGTTCTGCTTGGGGTTTTTATGTTAATTCTTTCATTTTGATTTTTACTTATCATTTTCGTATCATCGCATGTCATTGAAATGCTCTCTTCCCTCGAAACAAAAGTTCACTGTCAAAAAACATATGGATATTTAGAACGAAAGAAACCACTTGGGATGTTTCCAGTAGGTACTCATTGTTAACACTTATGTAGTAAGACAAGGGCCCAACCTTTTAACCTTTCGTGGCTAAATTTATGACCTCGACCTTTATGAGAGTTAATTTTTCGAGAGTTACTTGGAACACATTTTCTTGGCCGATGCATTTAGTCTTTTAATAATAATAATAACATTTAGTGTTATTAATAAATGTTATTACTTGTAAACGACGTGTCTGTCTTATTAATAATTCATCTATCACCTATTCCGACAGTTATAATGAATTTATTTCTCTTTAAACACCGGCTAATCAGTTAGGTGAATAAATAAATAAATAATAAACGTTTATTACTAGAAAATTAACATTTATTATTAGAAAACAAGGTGTAGCAACTTCTAAAAATTTCAAAAATGAAGTCTCAAATATGTAACAACCGAGTTTGTATTTTTTATTTCAGACACATTGCGTTCCTAATATTCTGTAATTTTTTTGAAGATTCAGTATAACTTTTTATTTTGATATTAAAACTAAAAGATACCCAATTTTCAGCCCAAATTATCAATCCGTGTTCTGAATTTTTTTTTGCCAGATTAACAGTGTTATTTTGTTTGTTCAACCACCTTCTTTCAGCTGATCCAAGAGGAAAGAACCATTAATCTGGAAAAAATTATAAGAGAATATGAATTACTGATAAAAAAAATTTAAATGTTTTAAATTTTTACATTTTCTGGCTAATTTTCTCATGTAATTTAACTTCTTGTGCACTATCTGGAAAATGTTTCAATGGAAAGTCATTGGTGTTGATTTTGAAAAAAAAAACTGTTTCTAGGACATCAATATTTTGATGAGAAAAGTATTAGATTTAACATCAAATTCAAATCTTAAATATCTTGAATGAAATAAAACTTATTTTTAGTATGCGAAAAGATGAGTTTCATTAAACATCAATGAGAAACGAGTGAATATCGTGGCATAAAAGATCTTTTTGTAATTTTCTAATAGGAGGTTTGATTTAGGTGGAAATCATGATAAAGCGTTTTCCACCCCTAAAATTCAACCCATTTCATTCCCATTACCTTGATTCAACTTTTATTTATTTCCTACGCAATGATTACACTTTTTATGCTGTTAATTATTTGCTCTTCTTGAATAATTATTTTCGTTGATCTATGATCTCAATTCAAATAACGGGGTAATTCATTATTACCGGATTACCTTATTTCAACTTTCATTTATTTCCTCCGCAATGAGTACACTATAATTTTTCCTTTCTCAATATTTTTAGGCTGGTAATCATTTTCTCATCTTGAAAAATTATTTTTGTTGACCCGGTACCTCAATTCATGTAACGGGGTAATTAATTATTACCCCATTACCTTCATTCAACTTTCATTTATTTCCTCCGCAATGCGTACACTATAATTTTTCCTTTCTCCGTCTTTTTATGCTCTTAATTAATTTCTCTTCTTGAAAAATTATTTTCGTTTACCCATTACCTCAATTCATGTAACGGGGTGATTCATTATTACCCCATTACCTTAATTAAACTTCCATTTATTTCCTCCTCAACGAGTACACTATAATTTTTCCTTTCTCCGTCTTTTTATGCTGTTGATTAGTTTCTCTTCTTGAAAAATTATTTTCGTTGACTCATTACCCCAATTCATGTAACGTGGTAATTCATTATTACCTGATTACCTGAATTCAACTTTCATGTATTTCCTCCCGCAATGTGTACACTATGATTTTTTCTTTCTCAGTCTCTTTATGCTGTTAATTATTTTCTCTTTTTGAAACATTATTTTCGTTGACCCATTACTTCAATTCATGAAACAGGGTAATTCATTATTAACCCATTACCTTAATTCAACTTACGTTTATTTCCTCCTCAACGAGTACACTATAATTTTTCCTTTCTCAGTTTTTTATGCTGTTAATTATTGTTTCTTCTTGAAAAATCATTTTCGTTGACCCATTACCTGAATTCATGTAACGGGGTAATTCACTATTACCCGAATACCTGAATTCAACTTTCATTTATTTTCTCCGCAATGAACACACTATAATCTTCTCTTCCTTATTTTCTTTATACTGTTATTAATTTTTTGGCCTTTTCAAAGGAACATCATATTTGTTTGCTCGGCGTTGAAGTAAATCTAAATACTGAAGTTTTCATTGCGCCGGGAACTTGATCCATTTATGTCCTATAAATAAAACAATATCGAGTCGAGGAGCAGTCAACGCCAGCTTATTCCCACCATTTCGAATCAACAGTGAAAAAGTTTTATATCGCCAGAGGCCATAAGCCTTGTTTTCGAGTGTTTTTATGTTCGATACGTCAAGTGTCTGTGCAGACGTGCAGATGGCTTTGTTGCTCAACAAAAATAAATCGTCTTGGACTTATTACCTTCCAGGGTTGAAGAAAGTATCAGTTGGGCTGGAAAATTCATAGGATTTTTAATTTTTTTTTTCAAATTTGATTTCCTTATTCAATATAGTTGCCTTCGAGGGTAATGTAACGATTACAAGATCGGCGTTAAATTTCTTTCCAGCGGGCCTTCTCTTGAGGTCTGAAAACAGGAAAAAGTCGCTGAGAGCCAGATCTGAAGGATACGGTGGACGCAGGAGCAATTCGAAGCCCAATTCATGCAATTTTGTCATCTTCTTCATTGATTTGCGACAAAGTTTGACAAACGCTCCTATAACGGTATTTATAGTCGCTGTTGGTGGTTTTTTCCTTTCCAAAACAGTCATGATACCCTGATTAACCACCTCAACAATAATGGATTCTACACAATTGCATATGCAGATGACATAGTTATCTTTCAGACCGACAAATTTGTGAACACACTATGAACACATCAAACTGAACTTCTCTGAAAAAATTTGTAACTAGGAGATGTCTCCTAATGATCTGTCCACCTTCCTGGAAAGGACTAAATAAGAGATAGATAGATGTATTTATTTGACTGTTTCATAATAAGTCTACAGCATGTCATACATAGAAAACATACATAATCTATTGGATTATGTGGTTTCTTGAAACGATTGTCCACAGAGTCAGTTTCTTTGAATGTTTTCAATATCCTTTCCAGTGATTATTTCTTCCTGGATGCCGGTGATTGAAAATACAAGCAACATTTCTACATAGCACATAAAAAACGATTCCCACTTCTTCTTGTGGAGTTAACATTGTACATAAACTTATTTGTGAATTATAAATGTACGAAAACCTGTACACAAAACAAATCGATTCATTAAACGTAATAATTTGACATTAACCAAAACCAAAAATTTGTTTCAAAGGCTTACTGAGGGAAAATTTTATTTCGATTGTATCAGTACCTACTATTTTTTCCCGATATGTTGCATTAGTCTTGTAATGTTTAACATCACGAAAATTTTATATCTTATTCAGTACGAAAAGCTGGAAAGAAAGCCTTTTGAATAGTTATGCAACTGTAGGTCAACGTTTAGTTTACAGAAAAGTATGATATTTCGGTTTAGTTTGTAGTTGTAGTTGGTCAGAAAAATCAAACTGGATAAAAATCTTTCTATTAGTCAGTGGGCTATGGTTGAAGACTGACGGTAAACAAATCTAAAGAAATTAACGTCTATACATTGAAAATCCAAATCAGTTTAACAATGAAATGAAAAAACTAGATGAACTTTGCAACAACAAAGACGAATTTCTGGAGGTGTATTAATTTTTTTTCTGGTAACAGGCCAATGCGGGTATTTTATCGTATTCATCAAAATTATGAAATTTGAATCATGTTCAGTTCGAATTTATAGAGCGAAATATTCCAAAAATAGAAAAAAGTGGAAAAAAGTTGAAGTGACTGTAGAGAGTCCAAACTTCGAGTAAAGGTATAGAATTGGGAACCCACCGAATTTTCTTAGGCACTTTTCGAAATAAAAAAAAAATTTTGGGGGATTTCGAAAAAAAAATTCAAATTTGGCAGGTTTAGTAGGCATACTTTCATTTTCGTGTATTTCACGGGCAGTTTGGATAATGTAAATACATGGAAGCATCATTATTCTCATATAGTCCAGGTAGTGTTCTTTTACAATTGTGGTATTATTATATCAATTATAAGACCATTTGTACAGGTGACGTGTTTTTTAATGTTTTGGAAAAAATTAATAGGTTTCAACATTCAATTCGTGTTATTGTCCCAAGAAACATTAAATGCGCATAATTAGGAATTATAACTAACTATAACATATTATAAAATAATAACGAGAGAAAGAAAATATTTTACAAATAACACAACAGAAATCAGTTTCAGAAATTTACATTTTCTTTTCTTCAAAACATGATTTCAATGAAATGTGGGAGCAGAGCTACATTTAAAAAAATAAATTGAGAAGTTTATTACCAGTCCGTTTCTTTCCTGGCAGCTGCTTTTGAAAATCCATTGTTTGCTAATTAATCCGCATAATTTTCTTGTAGCATTTCTTTATCGCAAAACCCAAATGCATAGATGCATTTTGTTGGCTAATAGCACCTTGTTGATACAGAAACATCTGCCTGTTTCTTCCAAGCTGCCATATTCTCCTGACCCAACTGACCTAAGAAACATCTGCTCTCTGTCCAAAAATTAAGACGGCTGTGTTTGTTAGCACGTGACCCATTAGTGTCTTAAATTTCTTACTACCTGCCTTCGATACGTCAGTGGCGGTATTGTTGTGAAAATCAGGGTTATATTGGCTGTCAAAAAATGATAGTTAAGAATATTGCAGAAGTGAAGACGGGACCCGCCAAAAACTAATGTATGTCGCAAATGAAAATATGATATATTTAAGATTTCTAAGATTCTACCTAATTATAGTCTATTTCAAAAGAGTGTAGAGTAATAAAATCTCATTAAGTATTCAAAAGCGCTACAGGGTGATCCGTCAATAAATTCTGTCACTTCCCTAGTCC
>WOGP01004367.1:0-14083 GCA_015342065.1 Leptinotarsa undecemlineata | reverse complement strand
GAAATTAAATATATTGACTGTTAAGTCTATGTCCATTCCGACCTATATTGAATACATGTTGGAAATCATATTTCGAACCGACATTTAGACAAATTTTATCCGATGAAGATTTGATATTGCTTGATGACGAAAATGAAGCAACGGCAACAAACAAGTAATCAACGTTCTCCATTCTTCACTTCACATCAATATATAATTGAAAAAGGAAGTTAGGAAACTTTTCCTGATAACCTGAATAGAGAAAAAGAAGGATGACTTTGAAAACTTTCACTTTGAAAAAGATAAAGAAATGTTTCTGAACTGAACTTCTTGCTGAATAGATGAAGAAATTTTAGAAACCAGCAAGAGATACAGTGTGTCTCAGGATTGATGTTACAAGAGTTGTCATGGATTACAATTTTTGAATATTTTGAAATTGTGGGATTGACTTCTTCTTGATGAGAAATGAATTTAAGTTGGCGCAATCGGTGAAGCGAAATTAATTTTTCCATTCTACGTCAAAATGTTATTGAAAAAAGTTATTCAGATCGAGAAATCCGTACTCAATCCGCACGAATCTAACAGATAAAGGTGGCTCTTCAAGGCAAGCACCACTGACGGGAGCTATGTTGGATCGAAACAGCTCTGTGTGGTGTTGGTTCATAAATGCTTAGTTTTTGGACTCTAGTTTCAACTAGTGGGTTGCAGTAAAGGTTTTTTGAACTTCTTGGAGTGTGAGTATTTTGTGAGAAATTTCAAACGAAGACGCAAAATGTGAGGGCACTTTCGCCCAAATGGGGATTTTGACAATTTCGTATTGTCAACACTGAATGTGAGTGACTGACCACAAACCACAGAATAATTATTCTATGCACAAACCACAAAACACACTTGTTTCTGTAGTCTGTGACAGTGACTCAGTGACAGGAACGGAATTATTTTGTGAATAATGTTAGGATAGGTTATTTATATGAAACTTCGATGTTTTTGAAGTGAAAGAATTTAGATCACGTGAATATAATTTTGTTTATCGTTCGTTTATTTATTTGATATGGCGAATTTCGCGAGTGGGGTGAGTCAAAGATCAACGTGAACATGTTATGAATAATAATATTCTAAAATCTAAATGATAGCAATTTATATCACTTGAATAAGTCATGAATTATTGAGCAGTTATTGTTGTGTTATATAATAATGGAAAGCATAGACATAAGTCAGGTAGGAATTCTTTCGAAATGCATATATTAGCCACATATAAAAATAGACACATTTCAAAAGCTCAAGATTAATTGAAGAACTATTTACTATTGATAGTGTTTGATTTTGGATAGTATCAATTGACAAATAAAATAAAGTATGAAAGTTTAAGGTGAAATGGTAGTATTGAGATAATAGGATTATAGGAAAATTAACAGATATAACTGTTTTAAATTGAAAGGGATATATTTTTATACATCTTTATACAAAAAAGTGGGATCTTTTGTATGAAGATGAAGAAGTAGAAAACCAAACCCTTTCTTTTCCGAAAAAACTTTTCCAGAAGTCAAGAAAATAATCCATATTATTAAAGAGTTACGATTATCTTTTGATGACAGAATGTGGTAGTCGAAAATGGTGTTTGTATGGTTTTCAGATGTAGAGACAAAATTTCATTCCAAAGATCCCAGTTATCCTATTGATAACAAATATTATTTATTAATCCCTAGATGGCAATAAGTTGTTAAGAATTTTGAGAACTATGATATACAATTATTATTTATGTCAAACCTTATAAAAGTTAGGAAGGTTTCTGATAAATGTTTAATAGATGTGAAAAGTCTACAAAAATGGTTTGAAAAAACAAAATATATATCTTCACCTAAATGACCAGACATGACAATGACTTTGTCTATATTGATAACTTTAATCTCAAAAAGTATATTGAAACTCCACTTCTATCTTCATTGATTGATTGAAACTCAGTTTCAATAATTGTAAATAAACAAACTGTTATGTACATAATCTTTTGGACCTCTTAAAAGATGATATAGTTATGGAAAGCACAGCATTCAATCCTAAGGACTGAATATTGATAATCATTTCAATTGTAAAATCAATATTGATCTTATAAAAAATTAAGGATGTTTTGAAATGTATTTTTTTATCCAGACTTTGCAGTTAAGTTGCTTCAGATTATATTCATCTCTTTTATGAAGTTGTTGTTGTTGTTGAAGTTTGTTAGTTTCATTTACTTTCTGTATATCTCCTAATTAAATATGCCTGAGTCTCTTGCCAAAAAAAATAAGCTGTTCTATAATTATGAATATATATTTGTGATCTAACAATAGTTCAAAATCGGTGCAGGCAATAAGTAGTCTTATTTTCTTTTACAGATTTGAGTTTTAGAAAAGTTATAAAATGGATAGATTTCCAAAACTTCCTTCACTTATGGTAAATATTACTGTGATGAAATTGATGGTTTTGCAATACTGTTTGAACTTTTGTATTGTTTTGAATATGCTTTTCAACCATTTTATCTCCGTTTGTGTGTTACTAGAGCTAGATTCTACTGCAGTTTAAGTAATCTTGTTTTCATAAAGTTATTTTTCAAATTTGTTTCAGGTTTTACCAGTTGCCTTAGGTGTTGGTATTGTTATTACATCAATAGTAATATATCGATTATATACTTCCAAATCTACCAAGACCACCAACAAAGGTACGGTTTTTTCATTAATATATTATTGTTGGAATAGCAGATTCATTCGTACCCTGAAAACAAGTAGTTCTTCCCAGAATAATTGGTTTCTTTCAAATAACTGTTAATATTCTTTTAATTTTTGGAATTTAACTTTTGTAAACACTGCCAATTGTCTTATTGCCTCTTCAGCATCAATCTGGATAACATTACAAATTTGGTTGATTCCTACATTTTTTTATAAAGATGTAGAAGTAAAAAACAATCTTTCCTTCCCATAATGCTTTTTATGTCATGAATTAACAACATATTGCTATTTTCTGCTAAAATTTGAGGGTTTTTGAAAGGATTCAATATTACATAATAATTTTCTAGAAAACTATACACAAATATCATTTCAGTATTACTTTCAATTATAATATGAACCAAATTGAACTGACTAAAAAAATGAATTGCTCACTCCACATATTTTTTTCTCTGTTCAAATTTTTGCTGATTCTAGATATTTTGACTACACTGTGATATTAATGTTATTGGCATCTGAAATGTAGCAATTTGTTCATGACAAGTTGTTAAAGATAAAACTGTCAAAAAACGTTCAATCAACGTTGGTTAGCACAATGACTTTGAAAAATTTTAGTAGTTTGACAGCAGGAAAAATATTAAATTTTTTCTTTTCTTCAGGTAAAAGTAAAAAAATATTACTTGTGGACCCGCAAGCAAAATATCAACTCCCTCTGATTGAGAAAACAATAATCAGTCATGACACAAGAAATTTCAGGTTTGCTCTGCCAGAAAAGGATATGGTCCTTGGTGAGATATTGTTTTCGAAGTTTTAGGAAAATATGAGTGATTCATGAATGTTTTTAGGTCTTCCGATAGGGCAACATATCCATTTATCGGCAACAATAGGCGAAGATTTGGTTATTAGGTCATACACCCCTGTGTCATCCGATGACGATTATGGATATATTGATTTAGTCATCAAGGTAAGTTAATCATTTTATGATAATTGGTTGATGATCAACACACCAGCTAATCGGAGTGACTAATGAGTATAATTAATTGTTTTTTTTTTCTTTTTAATTACTCCTTTATTGAGATTATAAAAAAGAGTGGAAAAAATGTAATGAGCACTGAATAATACCTGCAGAATCAGAATTGAATTTATTTGTGGAAGAATATAATCCTTATTGACAAAACATTTTTGTATTTTAGAATTATGATAAACTCTAGTATAACTATGACCACGTTTACACAGAATCTGCAACAGATTTTTTAATTTGTTGAGAGATATCCCAGTTATATCTAAATTTTGTTCATTCGTAAATCATAGTGTCTGATCTTTGGGGTTGTAGAACCTTATATGATACAAATCGCTAAACCTTAAAATTCTGTTTGGAACAAAAAAATGAAAACTAATGTGGATGTCTGTGTAAACACCATTCTTTCAACATTATGAAATCAGTTTAATAACGCAAATCTTTTTGAAAAACTAATTGGCATTTTAAAACTATTTATTGAATCTTGTAAACATCTACTTCAAAAAGTGTAAAATCTAATGACATTAAAATTTTAGGTCTACTTCAAGAATGTTCATCCAAAATTTCCAGAAGGCGGTAAGATGTCCCAATACGTAGAATCACTAAAAATTGGAGATAAAATTGACATTCGTGGTCCTTCGGGCCGGATCCAATACAATGGTCACGGAAAATTTTCTATCAAAAAACTCCGAAAGGATCCTCCCGTTACAATGAATGTCAAAAGAGTTAATCTGATAGCTGGCGGTGTAGGAATAACTCCGATTCTACAATTAGTTAGGCATATAATGAAAGATCCAACTGATAAGACTGAATGTGCATTGCTGTTTGCCAATCAATCCGAAGATGATATTTTGCTGAGAAATGAAATAGAGGAGGTGGCATGCGTGTTTCCAAATAGATTTAAATTTTGGTATACTTTGGATAGGCCTGCAGAAGGTGAAGAAAACATAATATTTCGTGACAATCTGTTGATTTTTTTTTTTCAGGATGGAAGTACAGTACTGGTTTCATAAACGAAGATATGTTGAGGGATCACCTGTTTCCACCTTCGGACGGAACCATAATCCTGATGTGTGGTCCTCCACCTATGATAAATTTTGCATGTTTGCCAAATTTGGAAAAAATTGGCCACAGAAAAGAGTTATGCATAGCATATTAAGCGTCAGGGTTTATTTAATTTATCTGAGAGAACTGGTACTTTGAAAACTTTGTGGGTTTTCAAGCATTTGTGTTATCTGTTTTTTAGTTGTATTTTTCATGGAAATCACCTTTTGTTATTCCCTCAAAAAATTATTTTATTATTGAGATAACTAGATAATAAATTATCTAATTAACAGTTATTTCATTTTTCTTAAATGTCGTAATTTACTTAGGTTAGGTTAGGTCCAAAGTGAGTGAGTCTATTCGACCCTCCACCTCAACCCGCAAGGGCTTATTGTGGCTAATATCTATTCACACTCGGCCAAATAAACCCAGCTTAACGAAGCCAATTACTTTGTATGGGGAGTGGCCTTTCAGGTCAGATGGTAAGAATGCAGCCCCGCCGAACTCTATACACCTGATTTGGTCCCCAGCGAGGCAGACACAAGGTATATATATGCTCTGCTGTTTTATCGTTATTAAAGTAGTCTTACTAATTTATCATCCAAACGTTCAAAATATTCAATTAATTGTCCGAGTTATTAATTTTCACATGTTCTTTGATTTCAATAACTTTGCCAAATCGGGAATGTCCCTCAATTTGGGTTATAACAGCAAATGCAAAACAATTAAGGCAAAATATAAATTATAGTTCAATACCACGTTCACAAGCCACATAAACAACAGTTGTTTTGTTATTTATTTATATAGAGGAAGTTAGGATAGGTGCACAAAATGTCATATGTCACAGAATGTCTCGGAACATAAGTAAACAGAACAGCACGCCTCTTAAATATGTCATCTTTGTTTTTCTCATACAAGTAACAGATTCATTGTCCATTATTAGCTATAATCGATGTTGCCAAATAGTGAAATAGAAACTAATCCCTTTAAATGTGGAATGCATTATTTCATTCCTATTTTATGAGTATTTAAATAATTTTTTAAAGAAAAACATTGAGATGATAAGTTTAAAATGCGTTGTTTTAGAGCTCTTTTATGAAAACTACTTGATTTTCGTCAGGAGGAACATTCCCCATTGGAGAAACTCTGTGTCTGACCGATATAGTAATGTTCTGTCATGAGTCTTTTGATCTTCACTGTAATTTTCAAGTTTCGTGGAATACGTACATTAAATTAGCGATTTAATTTTACGTTGGTACACTTGTCTTGAACATATGTTCACAGTTACGGCATCAACACTTGAAATGTTAACAGTCGCATACAGTGATTGTTCTCCGAGTCATTAAAATGTTTACAAGTGGTACAGGAGGTCGAGAAGATGTCAATGACGACGCTCGTCCTGGATGCCCCAACAAATCAACAACCGGTGAAAATGTTGAAAAAGTGAAGAAAACTGTTTTGGAGAATTGTCGAATCACTATTAGAGAAAATGCTGAGGATGTCGGCATACCGGTTGGCTATTGCTATGCAATTTTTTTCGTAAATTTTGGGCATGAAGTGTGTGGCAGTGAAGTTAATTCCAAAATTGTTGAATGACGTCAATGGCAATTCAGTTTTGCTCAAGAGTGTCATAACTGGTAACGAATCATAGGTATACGGTTATGACATCAAAATCAAAGTGCAATCGTACCAAAGGAAGAGCCAAGACCAAAAAAAAATAATGGCAAGTTCGATCAACTGTCAAGGTTTTACTCACTGTTTTCTTCGGTTATCGTGGCATAGTTCATCAGAAGTTTTTGCCATATGACGATCAATAAGGAGTATTATCTTTTTCTTTTTTAGTCAGGATTTTTTTGGAGGTTTTCTTGAGGAAGCAGAAAGTCCATCAGGGTCTTGCGGACTACTTGAACTCCAGAACTAACATCGTTTGGTACTAACTTTCCTAAGGGAATTTGGCGATATTTTCAAGTGGAGCCAATAATAAGAAACATGAGCAAAAGACCTTCATATATTTCGGAATCTTTCTGTGAAGACTAGTATTTCATCCTATTACCCTTTTTTATTATTAGTTTTTTCACTCATACAAAGATTTTTTTAGTGGCAGTACAAAACTTGTGTTGAGGCAGGGTTAAACAAAGACGGAGAAATAGAAAGACAAGCAAATTCAAGAATAAATGATTGAGATTACCGCTCTCATACTGTATGATTTTCAACAACAGCAACAGAGTAAAAAATGTTTCAGAGTGAACAACATTTCTGAAACCCTCTTTTTTCAATTTTAAAATATCAGGATTTCTTGGGCTGCTGACTGAAACAATGCATTTGTTGTTGTAACAATATTTATTTCGAATAATCTATAAATTTATATAAAAACATATTTTGTTCATTAAGCTAAAATTGAATTATCCTTAGGATAATATTGTTAAGTACTTGTTCCTAAATTATATACAATACCTGGCACAAAATAAATATATGTGACTTAACAATACAGAAAGGGTCATCCAAAAGGTACCACAAGGCAAAATTGCCATAGAAAGAACTTTTAACGAGAATTTGGAGCTGTCAAATTTTTTCAAATGGGAAAAGGATTTTCGAATCTCCGTCGCTTTTGAAAAGCGTTTTCCGAAAATTGCAAAAGATGAATCAACTTTAAATCAGAACCTATCACATTGATCTGATGTTTTATATAACTCATTACCACCCAACAATCCAAACTTCTTGTTACAAGATGTGTATGTCATAAATAATAAAAATTTGTTGAAGATAAATTTTTCCGGTTCGGAATAATTTGTCGTTCAGCGAGTATCAAGTGATGAATTTAAGGCGAGTTATAGACCCAGTTCTCACTGAAATCATAAATAATGATACTGCATACATTGAAGGGGAAATGATGTTTCAGTCAGGCAGTGCTCACCCGTACTAGGAATCGCACATTAAAAGGTAAGACCTCGTTAATCCTTGGCTTGCACAAATAATCTGAGAAATTATCTTCTTGATCTGGCTTTATATAGTAATCCGGAATTGTTTGAGATAGCATTCATTACCTGAATCATATTCATATTAATATTGTTGTCTTTTATTCATTTTATAATCCACTAGATCAATTAGCCATTATTGCTATATATTTTATTGGCTCTATATCATGTGAATCATTTTATATGAAGGCGTATGTATGTTTATACAGGGTGTAAGATAAGTACGTTAAAATATTCAAGTGACTTATTCCCGAGACAATTTTAAAAAACAAAGTCTATATGAACTAAAATGCTTCATTTCGGAGATACGAGGTGTTGAAATTAATTTTTTTTTATTTCAATAATTTTTGTTACTCTCCGCTTGCAAATTAAGGTAATTGAATCGAGTAGGCTATGAAAGTTTGTTTATAAAAATAGAAGTTCCCTGTCACATTTTTCACTATTAATTGACAAATTCACAGTTCGGTGTTTATAAAGTGATTTTTTGGTACATGGCTGATATGGTTTTTGCATACGGCTTGGCTGACGGAAATTCAAGCGAGGCCAGGCGCACCTATAAGAAAAGGTATCCCCAACGCGTGACTCCTTGTGCAGCGACATTTCCGAATCTGGAAACTTTGAAACAAAATCTGCAGTATGATGGCCACGGACTACAAGAACTGTAGCATTGGAGAAGGCTGTTCTCGAAGAAATTAGTGAACATCCAGAGACAAGTACAAAAAAAATTGTCAAACTTTAAATGTGAGTCACATTTTAAGTTTTAAAGGAACAGCAATTATATCCTTATAATATTCAGCGTGTCCAGGGACTTACGCTACGTGATTTCCAACAACGTATCAAATGTGCTCAATAAAGAAAAGTCGAACAACATTCGCAAATTTTATCGAAAATCCTCTTCACAGATGAGGCTAATTTTTCAAGAAATGGTATCATGAACTTCCATAACGACCACATATGGGCGGAAAATAACCCACATGCGATAACGCAAACTCATTTCCAAGATAGATTCTCTTTTAATGTATGGGTAGGCATAACTGGGGATTATTTAATTGGGCCCTATTTTCTATCCTTACGTTTTAATGGGGATGCTTATCTAAATTTTTTTAGAACACAAGCTTCCCCAACTTATGGAAGATGTTCCCATTGGTTTCCGAAATCACTCTTGGTTTATGCAAGTTATGTGAAGAGATTTTGCAGACTATCCAAGCAGTGCTTGCAGATTCCCACCCCGGATCCAGAAACGATTATCATCATAACTTTTGTACATTCTTTTCGCAGATCTCGATGTGAGAAGTTCTCTAGAAATTTTGTATTGTAATTTTGAATAAAATGAATTGTTTTTAAAAAACGGTTTTCGAATTCAAAGTTACTCAACTTGCACGATGGATCTCCTACTCATTTTGATGTGACAGCAAAACATTTTTCAGACGTAGCATATACCCAACGATGGATAGGAAGAAGAGGCACTTAGCATTGGCCCCTCGAGGTCACCAGACCTCAATCCCATCTTTTCGGGTATATTGCATATAAAGTTTCATGAAAATAACTAAAATTGCAAAAAACTTATGACAATAACCTACTATGTTTTGAAAATTTTCAACAATCTCTATTTTATTCATTCATTCATTCAAATCATTCTTCGTTAAACATTTTATAGAAAAAAGTTGTTTATTCCACCACATACTTAGTTTTTGTAATGTTCTCAGCAACTTCACTTAGCGCCCTAGGAGCTAAGTAATATGCATCGATATAGACAATTGTAAATATCTCGAAAACAATCACTTCCAGCGTTGTTGAGGAGTTGTGCCTTTTTCATTTGGAAAATGTGTAGAAATTAGGGTTTTTCATGAAAAAAAACCAAAGGTTTCCTGTCAAAAGAGTTAGGGCAATTTGAAATAAATAATGACAGCGTACGCAGCGCCCTCTAGATGTTACATGAAAATTAATACGAAATTATGATTTCTCACGTCAAAAAATCTCTGAGTACCGAATTTCGTGGGAATAACTTATTTTTTTCAAGAGTTATTTTCAAAAAGCGAACAAAAAAATTCAATTTCAACACCCTGTATCTCCAAAACGAAAGCATTTTCGGACATAAGTTCATATAGACTCAGTTCATATAGAACTATTTCAAAAATCTCATTGTTTGCTCGCATTTCTATTGTATACTCATTAGGTCGAGGCCTGTTATAATTATGCCAATGTCACCAGCAAATTTCACGGACTTTCCATAAGGAACAGATTCGTCAACTTTATCTATATATACTCGAAATGGTGCAGGTCCCAAAACTGACCCTTGTGGTTGAGAGTTGTTCTGATGCTTCTCACTTGGTTAGCGAAACGCGCGTCAAGAGATAGTATTTTCGGTCAGGTGTAGAAAAAGTGTTCTCAATAAGATTAATTTTACACTAGAGGTTTCAAATTCTACTAATTAAGTTAAAGTAAAGTAGGATCTAGAAGTGATTTCGAATTGGAGTGAAAGTAACCAGGTTCAATTCAATGCAACAAAAACCGTTGGTTTTCTCCATGAAGATAAATGTCTCTGAACCAAATCTAGTAATTTCAAGTCAGACAATTCCGCTTTCTGCTTCGATAAATTTGTTGGGAGGTTGAAATGGACACCAATATATCTTGGCACAATCAAGTCACTGGAATTGCAAAGGCTATTTCTCAAAAGTTTGGAACACTGTTCCGAACTAGAAAACTGTACACACCTCAGCAACTTTTGATGCTCTATAAATCTCAGATGCGACCTTCTTGGGAGTATTCTTCTCATGTATGGAGCTGTGCTCCCAAACATACTCTGAAGTTGTTGGATTCCATCTAGAAAAGAGCCATCCGCCGGTTCAAATCCAATATAAATCGCTACTTTCCCACAGGTACCGCTCTGAGATCCCCTTAAGGATTTTACTGCAGTGCTTGTGTTTTATCCTTAAAAAAAAGGTTACATTTACATCGATCGATTTCGTATCAACTAACATCCAAATGGTATGTTTTTGACTCCGGTTGCCTAACATAGTATCTTCTATTCTAAACTCTTCGAGATATGTCTGCAAAATGTTGTGTAATCCCAAATTCCAAATATTATTTCTCCTACTCAGCATGGTTTCATACAACAAAGATCATGTATGACAAATCTTGCATGTTTCAATCAAAATATCTGTACGTACCTGGACAAGCAAAAACAAGCCGATATTGTTAATTTAGACTTTCAAAAAGCCTTCGATCAAATAGACCATTATGTTCTTCTCAACAAATTGACAAAATTGGGACTCTCTAACCAACTGCTTACTCTAATTGAATCATATCTAGCTGACAGAAAACAATTCGTCGAATATGAATCTTTCAAGTCGGCTCAGTAGTTAGTTACATCTGGGGTACCACAAGGTTCTAATCTTGGACCTCTTTAATTTTTTTTATTTTCATTATTAATTTGGCAACCTCTTTGAATATTCTTAGCCTACTATACAAGGTGTAATTGAATGAGTGTAAAACATTTAAGGAGGTGATTCCTCATCGAAAAAAGATTGGATCTTGCATATAAAGAAACTTTGTATAACAATTTTTTTCGCTAGCATCGAAGAAGTTACAATATTGAAATTTACCTGACGTTTTGTACTACCAAAAAGACACTTAACCAGGAATTTATTTGGTTTACCCCATGGTTGTAAAGGGTAGAAAATGCAACTCCTATAATTTATTTCCAATGAAACTTTCTGTCTTATTATTTGTTTACCATTTAATTCCGATAGCATGTTTCATTCTAAACAAAAAATGGTTTTTTGCCAAACCAGTTCGCAGCAAAAAATTATTTTACGAACAACTACAGAGATACATCGTCATAAATGCGAACTGGATTTATTGTTATTTTATAGTTAGTACCTGCATTAAACGATTAGAGGGTAATAAACAAAATGAATTTATTAATAACAAAACACACAACATGTAGAAATCATAGTAAATGTTCAATATAACTACCTTCAGACATTACGCATGTGTCTAGATGTCGGCGCATTGAGCCAAGTATTCGCTGAAATATTCCTGGAGTCTCTCTGATTACCCTGTACGCATCGATGATGCGGTTTCTTATGTCCTCTACATCGCCAACAGGAGTACGATAAACCAAATGATGTAAATGGCCCCAAATAGAGAAATCGAGAGGATTGAGATCCGAGGATCGAGCGGGCCAGTTCTGTGATCCTCCTCGACCTATCCACTGATATGTATATGTTTCAGTTAAATGCTAACGTGCTACTTGAATAAAATGGAAAGGAGCCCCATCATGCATAAAAAACATATCCCTTCTGACGCTCAAAGGAACTTCCTCCAGCAGTACTGGATAGACTTCTCTTAAAAATTGAACGTATGCCTCACCATTTAATCGAGGAGGTAGAAAATGAGGCTCAATTAGATCATCCCCAATAACTACGAGCCACACATTAAGAAAAAACTGTTCTTGATTGTTATTTTCGACAATAGCGTGAGGGTTTTCATCAGCCCATATGTGGTAATTATGAAAATTAATAATCTTATCCCGAGAAAAACTACATTCGTCTGTGAATTCTATCGTCTTCAGAAAGTCACAATTTCTTCTAATCATTTCCAGCATCTAATTGCAAAATTCAAGACGGTTCGGAAAGTTTCGTTGCAGATGGTAAAGGTATAAGAGTTGTTCCTTTAAAATTCGAAATACCGCCATATGATGAACATTTAGCTGGAAAGCAATCTTTCTAGTACTGGTAGTAGGTTGTTCTTCAATCAAATTAAGTACTGTTTCCTCAAGCTGTGGTGTTCGTACTTCTTGATGGCGATCACAATCCTGCGTTCTTTTGTCGAATGAACCATATTCTCGTAATCGTTGATGAAGTCGAGCAAATATTCTATGTGAAGGATGCTGCCGTTGAGGATACATTTCAGCATATCTTCTAGAAGCTTCCAACCCATTCCCCTGCGACAGACCGTAATCGTAATGCATTTCAGCCATTTCCTCATTTGTGTATGCCATTTTAATAACAAGTGAATTATTAAAGTAACAAATTAAAAACAGAACAACAACACACAATTAGTATTATATCAATTTCGAAAATTCACAAACTGACAGCGTCATACCAATTTAATTGTCATTATCGCCAATTGCGACCTACTAGATAGATTAGTTTCATATTTTCGCATTTATGACGATATATCTATGTAGTTGTTCGTAAAATAATTTTTTGCTACGAACTGGTTTATTTTGGGCAAAAAACCCAAGATACATTATTTGTTTGGAATGAAACAGGCTCTCGGAAATAAATGTTTAAATGGTGAACAAATAATAAGACAAACATTGGAAATACATTTTAGGGGTTGCGTTTTCCACCCCTTACAACAATGTGGTAAACCAAGTAATTTTCTGGCTAAGTGTCTTTTTGGTAGTACAAAATGTCAGGTTAATTTCAATATTGTAACTTTTTTAGTGATTGTAAAAAAATTGTTATACAAATTTTATGTACCTCCATTGTATCTTACAAGGGATGCTTCAATGAAATTTCTTTATATGAAAGATCCTATCTTTTTTTCGATGAGGAATCACTTCTTCAAATGTTTTACACTTATTTAGTTACACCCTGTATACTACATGTACTTCAAATGGTTAATGATTTTTCTATTCTATTATATTCTATTCATCGTCTTCAATAACCCATTAGTAATATCAATGGAAAACTGCCTAGTATTGAAACTTTTGCTTTTTGCCAGCCAATGAACGTTTGAAATTGATATTGTTCAAAATATTTTCTCCAAATATACTAAGAACTTTTTTTATCCAGGTATACAAGGAGGTGGATGCGGCCAGAAATCAATTCGTTTGAGACCAGCACTTGTTTTTCAAGAACGTCACGTCGAAATTTTTCTGGACATTTTCAGACAAGTCATGCAAGAGATACAGTAGAAAAACTGCCACCAATAATGTAACCTAAATCCACTCTGTCTTCCATTGTGATGTCTTCCACTTGTATTCAATAGAGATAATAATAATGAATGTTGGAAAGTATCAACACTGCCTTTTATTTCAGAAAATGCGATAGAAAAATCATGAGAAAGCATTCCCACATTTCAGAAGTATAACTATTCTCCCTACGTTTCACAAATAGACATCAACAATTTTTCAATAACAATACTTATAAATCACTCCACCTTTCTCACAAACTCTATCATTACCAAGTGCCAATTTTCAAAATTTTGGAAGGATAGATGGGTTATCTCTCTAGCTAATTGTAACTCACCTAGAGTTGAATTTCATTAGTTCCGACTTCCATAGTCTGATATTATACAATGTGACCCATTTAAGATGGAAGCACCCTTATAAAACTTACATTTTTCAACCGATT